>JAJOOS010002071.1:0-12115 GCA_029582725.1 Solanum chiquidenum
ATGAATAATTTTCCACATTGATTATTATTTTTCCATCCCAACACTGTCTACGCACATTTTGCCCCTACTCTAATAAATAAACCATATGATTTCTTGGGAAAAAACGATAGGTTATACAATGAGTCATATCTTAACTCGTCTAATTTGTAGTATATTTTAGTTTTTTTATTTACACTATGATATTTCAAGTTTTCTACACCACAAGATAAATAAAGTAAATTTGGTTCTTTATAACTATTTGATATCCGATATAATCACTATTACTAGAGCCGTCAAAAAAGGCTTAGCCCATGGGGCCGACCCGACCTAACCCGTTATGGGGGCAGGATTGGGATATGATTTTTCAAGCCCGTTTAAAACCGGGGCTTATAAACCCAACCCTTTTAGGCCCTTAGCCCTTGAGGCTTGATCGGGGCCGGGGCTGGAGTTGGCCCATGGGCCAAATTATATAATTTTAATTAAAATAAATATTAAAAAAATAAAAATAAAAAATTAGAAAACCTAAATGTAACCTCTAACCTATACGGCAATAGTGGATTAGTACTACTAGACTACTAGTACGTGAAGATTTAAAAGGCTAAAGCTTTATAAATGCTAAAGACATTACTCTTAAAAACTTAAGTCCCTAAACCCTAATATCCAAATTCTTGAACTACAACTCTCTGTCTCTTTACTCTTATAGTTTTATTGTCGTCTCCTTTCTGCTACGTCATTAGACAATTTTCACGCATATAACAATTTTCTTGATTTCATTTAATAAAATACTTTAAGTAATTATGTATTGCTAACTAAAGTTTTAGTCAGAAATGTTCTTTGGTTTACTAATTTGTTTTTCAGCTATTATTTACTTAAGAGATTTTATTTTTTCTTTAAATATTTATTGCTAGATTTTTTATTTAGAATTATTGAAACAATGTTACTGTTTGTGATATTGATTTGACATGAAAAAAAGAGAGGGCTGAGGCAGACCCTTCTGGGGTTGGGTCGAGTTGACCATTTTACATCCCTTTGAAATGAAGGGCCGGCTCACCCCAGACCATCAAATTCTTTGGCCCGTGGGGCATGGGCGGGGTAGGGCTGGGCTGACCCGACCCGTTTTGACGGCTCTAACTATTACTACGAATTCATTTTTTCAGATAAACGCTTTCTATCAAAAAAAAATTGATGACCATAATCACATGAACTCAAATCTCTACTAAAATCGAACAACACAAAATCACCAATCTAGTCACCACATGTGACATACAATTGAATTCATGTAACAGAAAAAAGATTTCACATTCATTCTTTAGCCGAAAAAAAGGACGATATATTTAAATGAAATATATCTAACTCCCAACTCGCCAACAATCCTTCTATTATATTTATCTCAAATAATACAACTTAATTATTAGAGAACATACAATCTCCCTTGGGTTCCCATTTAGGACCATCAATGAAAGTAATATGGTCATACGAATAATAAAGCCCGTCGTTTTTAGGTAGCCAATCAATACACGTCACGTTTGAAGGGTCTCGTTTTGGATCAAATGCAGAAAAACATGAAATAAAAGGACCATGGTGTAGTTTACATAAATAGGCAACATTTTTAGTAATTTCAAAGTAATACATTATTTCAGATTCAATTGTTTGATTCCCTTGTGCTGGTACTTTAATTGTACCAGCCACACAACTAAGTTCAAGAACATGTGAAGTGTTTGGAAATACATTTTTTATGTGAATTATTGGTAAACTAACAATAAAGGATGTTTTGTAGAAAAATAAGAGAAATGAGAAAAGGAAAATAATATTGAGAGAGTGTGATTTTTCCATTTTTTAAAAAAATTGTTTAAGGTTATGTCTTCATTTGCTAGATTTTATAAGTGGAAATCTTAATGAGAATGAGATTTACATAAATTGTTTTAAGAAAAAGAGGTATCAATACTATCTGTAATTTAATCTCCATTAATACTATTAGAATAAAATTATTAATGTAGTAAGCAAAACATCAAAAAGAAATTAATTCTGAATTTGAGACTTAATGAACAACGTTGTACAATATTATGTTAAGTATGACTCCCCATATTCTAGTAAATCACCTAATTCCTAATTCCTGTAAATTAAATAATTCTCGTAAATTGGCCCTAAATGCTCAAAAATCATTCTAAAAATAGTGAGACTATACATACTGCTCCCCCAACTTCCTACCAAGGATTCCATAAAGGTTTCACAAAAAATTCATCTGGAAGTCATCACCAAAATATTTATGGGCTAACTCACACGTAAAATTGAGAAAATCGTGTAATTCCTTTAATATTTCCCTAACTGCCAAAAAAAATCACTCTTAAAATAGTGAGATTGTACGTACTACTCCCCCAATTCTCTACGTAGGGTTCCGTAAAAGTTTCGCAAAAATCTTTTGGAAGCCATATTACCAAAAATTCATGGGCACATACGAAAAACTGAGAAAATCATATTATAATTCTTGTAAATTGGCCAGTAAATGGACCAAAATAACTCTAAAAATGGTGAGTTTGTACATATATATTGTCCGCCCAACTCCCTACGGAGGGTGCTGTTGAGGTTTCGCAAAAACAAATCGTCCGAAAACCATATGACCAAAATATTCGTGGGCTAATAGACACAAAAAACTGAGAAAATATCACCTAATATATTCCCTTCGAATTGGCTCCTAAATGTCCAAAAACCACTCTATAAATGGTGAGACTGTGCGTACTGCTCCCCAACTCCCTAGGGAGAGTTACGTAAAAGATTTGCAAAAAAATTATTGGGAAGCTATATCACCAAAATATTCAAGCGCCAACACACGCGAAAAAACTTAGAAAATAGCCAAATTCATGTAAATTGGCCCCTAAATGCCCAAAAATAAATCTTATAATGGTGAGACTATACATATTGCTCCCCCAATTCCCTACAGAGGGTTCCGTAAAGATTTCGCAAAAAAAAAAAAAAAAACCAAAAAGCCTAATCATCAAAATATTTATGGGCTAACACTCCCGAAAAATTGAGAAAACCACGTAATTCCTGGAAATTGGCTCCTAAATGCCCAAAAATCAATCTAAAAATGGTGAGATTGTACTCCAACTCCCTACGAAGGGTTCCGTAAAGGTTCCACAAAAAAAACGTCTAGAAATCCATCTCACCAAAATATTCATGGGATAACACATAAAAAATTGAAAAAATCACCTAATTTCTGCAAATTGGCCTGTAATGCACCCAAAAATCACTCTTAAATGATGAGGCTTGGCGTACTGCTCCCCCAACTCTCTATGAAGAGTTCCTTAAATGTTTTGCAAAAAAATCATTCGAAAGTCATTTCACCAAAATATTTATGGGTTAACACACTTAAAAATTTGAGAAAATCACCTAATTATTGTAAAATGACTCCTAACTACAAAAAATATGTGTGAAAAATGGTGATGCTTCATTTACTGCCCCCCCAACTCCCTAGGAGGTTTTTGTAATGGTTTTGTAAAAAATCATCTAGAAAGCATATTACCAAAATATTCATGGGCTAGAATATCAAAGTGTCCGAAATATGTGCAATAAATTGTGAGACATCACGTACTACTCTCCAACTCCATATTAAGAGTTCTGTAAAGGTTCTGCAAAAAAAATCGTTCAAAAACCATATTACAAAAATATTTATGGGCTAATACACATGAAAAATTGAAAAAAAAATCATCTAATTCTTGTAAAATGACTCCTAAATGCCCAAAATATGTGCAAAAAAATGACAAAACTAAGTATTGTTCCTCAACTCCCTAGAAAGGTTTGGCAGAAGCTAAATGCCCAAAATATGTGCAAAAAATGATGATGCTACATGTACTGCTCCCCCAACTCCCTACGTAGGGTTCGATAAAGGTTATATACCTAAAATATGTGCAAAAATGGTGAGGCTTCACATACTGCTTCTCCAACTCCCTACAAAGGGTTCCATACAGGTTTTGCGAAAAAAATTATTTGTAAGTCCATACACGAAAAACTGAGAAAATCATCTAATTCATATAAAATGAATCATAAATATCCAAAATATATATAAAAAATAAATAAAAAGACTTCACATACTGCTCCCCCAAAATCTCAAAGTCTCAAATTAAAGGTATCAAAAAATAGAAAAAATTGAAAACGAGACTATAGTATGAGCCTATAATATAAGTCTAAATTCATTATTGCTGGAAGTAAATCAACAAATGCATATTTGTGGAGGGACATAAATAACGAGGTATTATAACATTCATTTATAAAAAGAAAAAATATATCTAAAATTCCTCAAATTAAGGATAACATCACAAATGAATTCATATAACTTACAAAAGATAGGACAATACATTTTAATACTTCTAGTGTGCTTATAGCGAATAATGCAACTTAATTTTTATAGAACGTACAATCATCTTTGAGTTCCCATTTAGGTCCATCGTTGTAAGTAATTTGATCATACGAGTAAAAGAGCCCATCATTTTTACATAGCCAATAAATACTTATCGTGCTCGGAGCGTCTCGTTGTGGATCAAATGCTTGAAAACATGAAATTGAAGAACCATGGTGTAGTTTACACAAGTAGGCAACATTTGTAGTAATATCAAAATCATAGGTTATTTCAGATTCAATTGTGCCATTCCCAATTTCTGGTACTTTAATTGTACCAGCAACACAATTAATTTCAAGAGCTGATGATTCTTTTGGGAACACATTTTTTATGTGAACTGTTGGTAAACTAACAACAAAGGATGTTTTGTAGAAAAATACGGAAAGGGACAAAAAGAGAACAATATTGATAGACTTTGATTTTTTCATATTTTATTTTATTTTATTTTTTGGAATAGTTTAAGCTTGTGTTGTGTCTTCATTTGCTACATTTTATAAGTGTAAATCTTAAATGAGAATGATATTTCCATGATTTTTTTTCCAAAAAAAAAAGATCTCAATTATTTAATGAGAATGATATTGATATTTCCATTATTATTTTTTCCAAAAAAAAAAAAGATCTCAATTATTTAATTTTCTTGGTAGGGAATTAAATTTATTTCCAGAAATAGTTGATGACATTCCTTTTTTAGGTACTCCCTCTGTTTTTTTTAATTTTCACGATTTTCTTTTTTAGAGTCAAACGATCGATAAAAATCATTTAATTTATCTTTGAAAATTAGCTAAATTAACTTTTAAAAAGCGTAACATGACAAGTAAAAAGAAACGGAGAAAGTACCTTTTTTCTTTATCTTATTATTAAATATTTCAATACTTATTATTGTTGGGTTGTAAGGTGTGAACGAGAAATGTAAAAAATTGATGCAATAGATATTAAGTGTAGGAATAAAATATTTGATATGATGATCGTTGATTATTATTTTTTACCGAATTGATAATATTGATGGTAATATACAATTATTTATAAATTCAGTTATGTCATTAACTAGTCATATAACCAATAATTGGTGATATAAAATTATTTATAAAATTTTATAGAAATCTCTACAAAAATTATTTGTATTGAAATACCTAGTCAAATTGAACCATTGACATTGAATAAAGTATCGATAAAAGATGCATTCTCATGAATCAATAAGGGATTATCTTAAAGAGTTATAAGGTATTGTCCAAGATCTATTACATAAACTAAAGAATGGTTATTAGCTAAAACATCATTAGACGAAAAATTATACTATATAAAAAATAAATACTATACTACATACTATACATTCTCTTATTATATAAGAAATAGTTCGTGTTGAAGCAGACACGCCTCCGTCGACGTACCTGCTTCAACGTGTTTCGGAAAAGAAATTCCACAACCCGCGGGTTTATAACTAATAGTAAGTGGTCGATTTATCACACCCCGAACCTATACCCTGGGTGGGACCGGCACTTGAAGACCATTGTTGGCCCCAAGCGAACCCTTGGCCTGGCTTTCTTAACTCAGCGGAAACTTAACTCAACAAAATAACTCAATGCAATAAAAGGTCATAAAATAACCTAACTGATAAAATCTGGCCAAAAGGCAACTCATGTCTCAAATAGAATATTTATATATATACATAGATAAGAGACTCAATACTAACTGACTGACTGTCTATGAAGTCTCTATAACTCTGAGATGGATGTTGGGACAGACCCCGCAACATCCTAATAAAACAAAACTAGGAACACAAAATAACAGAGTCCTCCAGAAAGCAAGGAGGCTCACCACTGACTCTGGAGTGCTCAGCTGGATCAGCGGCGTGCTGGATGCTGATCCTGGGTACCTGCGTCTACATCATCATAAGATGCAGGCCAACTGGCATCAGTACATTGAATGTACAAGTATGCGAACTGGAAAGCTAAACAACAACGTAAGCTTGAAAGGAGTACAAAGGAACTCTTACCTTGGCTCTGTTCGACTCATGAATAACCGAACTCAATATAAAGCAATAAGACACATGCAATATATATAAAGCTTGTAAAACAGTGTAAACAACTTAGTTCGTTAAGGATAAAACAATAACAAACTCAACTTTACTTATATAAAAGTAATATAACTTTAGTGGGAGATTCTTTAACCGACAACCACCACTATGAGCCTTAGTGATGATACAACGTTTTACCTCGTTGCCCAAGGACCATCCTATACCTTGCCGTGATATAGGACCTTACTTAACTTAGTGGATCCACTAGCTTAACTTACGTGATCATCTAAAAAGAATGACCCGTTAAGTCCCATGTTGGCTACATGGTTCTTATGGAGAGTTGAGTTAATATGAACTCGCATCCCCAATTCGGTGCTCAATAATACTCCCAAAATATACTTCAGCTCATATGTGTTTTAAACACCTCTTTCTTTAGTTTGAGATAATTGCTCAAAGCTTAGCCCAAAGGCTCTCTTGGAAAACATAGTTCCTTTCTTACTCAAATGTTAAAACATTTATAAACTTCTTTGGGAATACTTAGTTCCCTAATAACTTTTGAGAAATGAACTCAACTCTTTACTCTTTACCTTACTTGAAACTTGAGCCTTAAAACGAAGTCAAAACGTTCATTAAAGACTCTTGAAAAACTTTAAAGACTTGCTTCTTAACTTCTAAGCTTGACTCTAACTTCACTTGACTTTGATCCGAACTTTCCTCGAATTGGATTATGAATTCAAGGGTAATGATCTCATGTTTATGGATGAGTTCTTGATGTTTAGATGTACCTTAGAGTGTTGAAAACAACTATAAAACATAGGTACATTACCAAGGAACATGTATGAAAAAGTGGGGACTGAATGGGAAGGATTGGCGTCTTTGGCGCTCTGAGAGGCGCGGGGCGCCAGCCCTCAAACTTCAGAGAGGCCTTCTGGGCGCTCTGCATGGCGCGCCGCCCCAAGGGGGAAACTTCAGAGTCCCTTTTGGGGCACGCTGGCTGGCGCGACGCCCCAGCCTTTTCCCCAGAAAATCCGACTTTTCTCCTTTGTTTTTTCCAACTCTAAACCACCTTAACTTCAAAGGTTCCAGCCCCAAACACTTAGAATCATAAAACCCCTTAATATACAATAGATTCAACTTGAAATCACAACCGAAAGTATGCACCAAACCAACAAGAAACTTCAACAACACAACTACAACTTCAACAAACACAACCACAAACTTCAACAAACACAACCAATCTTTTCTCGGAATTAAAACGAGTTTGACGTGTGGGGGAATGAACCAATCCAACACTATGATCTCACATACCTTAATAGGGATCACCCCCGACGAAAATCACGACGATCTTTACGGACTTTGCTTCTTCTTCTCCTTCTTCTCTTCTTTCTCTCTTCACCCACAACCCTAACACTCACTTTTTAAATGGGAAAACTGATTTAAAATCAGTCTAAATCCTTAATATAATCAAAATAAATGGTTAGGGAAAAGACCACAATACCCTTACCAATTCGGACTAAACTGCCATGTACCAACATCCCAACTTCCAAAGGGCATAACTCACTCATACGAACTCGGAACCGAGTAAACTCGGCCGCGTTGGAAAGATCATTCCAAGGGATTTGCAAACATAACTGGAAATACACCTAATTCATCCTGAGCTAGGAGTTATGGTTGTTCAAAGTTGACCGAAAACTCATTTTTTCCCATACTTAACCAAATTTCCAGATTTGAATTCTTTCCAAAATGACTATTTCCAATTTCCAGCTTCTTCATAGTTATTTCAACTTACACGATATTACACGATTGATCATATAGCTAGTAAATTTTGGATATCTACAAGAGATACTAGGACGATTAGGAATCAAAACTAGACTACGTTTGTTATTACCATTGTAAATTGGGAGACACTTCAATCTTCTTCACCATTTCCCTAACATGGTCTAGCTCGCCCTCTAACCTCCTCCTAACATTTCTAATCTCACCTATTGACTTTGACTCATTTAAACTTATCATAACCACCTCCCCACCACTGTACTACAACTACCATTTTCCCTCAATTTTACACTGCCTTCGGGCACATCTCCCGAGGTGGAATTAGTAATCGAATGATTCTAATCATTTTGATGTACTACCTTTACCGGTTGCTCTGCATATAAGGTTTCTGAAACCTTGGTGACATTGGCAGCGGCAATGGTCGTAAAAGCGTCTTTCTTCAAGGTTTTATGGTTTCTCCGGGTGTAAACTTTCCCGGAGAAACGTGTATCTTCTAAATCCATCCACAATGTAACCTGAAAAAAAAACCCAATTTGGGAACTTAGAGTTTCCAACAAAAAATTGAAAACAGTTTCAGTGAAGCAGATTGGAAAATCAAAAACTTAAAAAAAAAGGAAGAAGAGAAGAAACGGAAGTGATACACATTTTTGTAAGTTTTCGATTTTTCAATCTGCTTCGCTGAAACTGTTTTCAATTTTTTTCGAAAACCCTAAGTTCCCAAGTTGGTTTTTTTTCCAGGTTACATTCGGATAGATTCAGAAGATACACGTTTCTCCGAGAAAGTTTACACCCGGAGAAACCGTCTGAATAAAGACGTTTCTTCGGCCATCGACGCTGCCAATATCACCAAGGTTTCAAAAATCCTAGATCATGTTAGGTGAATAGTGAAGAAGATTGAAGTTAAGGAGACTTCAGTTTACAATGGTAACAACAAACATAATTTAGTTTTGATCCTCATCATCCTAGTATCTCTTGTAAATATACATAACTTACTAGCTATATGATCAATCAGCCACCTACTCTTAATTACAACCCCACGGGTTGTTCTACTTTAATTTAATTAATGTATATTTTTTTTGAAATTATGGAATCCGTTTTAGCTATGACTTTTAGCTTTTAAAAAAATATTTCTTTTGTTCTACTTTAATTTAATTAGTGTATAATTTTTTTTCGAAATTATGAAATCCGTTTAGCTATGATTTTTAATTTGAAATTGACAATCTTTAGCTATTGCTTTATTATTTTGAATTTCGGTAGTATTTGTTTATATCTTGTAACTACTTTGAGTAAAAAATCAACGATCGATGACGAAAAATACTTTGATTATGGACCTCTTCACATTAAATTTAGAATAGTACTCTTTATGAAGTTTTTTATTTCGCCATTACTAAGAGAATCTGAAAAATATAGTCTGTTTGACTAAGTTTTTTTTAAGAAAGATGCTTATTTTTATAAAATAAGGTGTTTGACCAAATTATTTTAGAGAAATTAAGTTTTTTTGAAAAGCATTAGTAGAAAATAAAATATTTGATATGATGATCGTTGATTTTTTTAAAGTAATATATGACTAGTTTATGAAATAACAGATCTTTAAAAAAAATGAAATAACTGAATTGATAATATTGATGGTAATATACAATTATTTATAAATTCAGTTATGTCATTAACTAGTCATATATCCAATAATTGGTGAAATAAAATTATTTATAAAAAATCTCTACAAAAATTATTTTTATTGAAATACCTAGTCAAATTGAACCATTGACATCCCTATGATTGGCGATATAATAAATAAAGTACCGATAAAAGATGCATTCTCATGAATCAATAAGATATTATCTTAAAGAGTTTTAAGGTATTGTCCAAGATCTACTACATAAACTAAACAATAATTATTAGGTAAACATCATTTGACGAAAAATTATATTATATAAAAAATAAATATGATACTACATAATATCACTACTAGAAAAAAGGCTTATGGCAACAGTTCTGAAACCATTGCAATAGATAAGATAACCGTTGCAATATGGCAATGGTTTAGGGACCATTTCATCTGATCACGTTACGATAGGTCTATCGCAACGGTTTTGTGCAACGATAGGAAAATATTTGCCATAGATGTCTCTATTACATCAGATATGAACTCGATGCCATAGGAAAATCTATAGCAACGGATTTTTAGCCAAATGTAATGGTTTCTAATGTGTTGTAATGACATTTTATGGAACGGTTTTTGAAGCTATAGCAACGGTTCAACTTGCATATTGCAATGGTTATTTGAACCATTTGCAACAGTTTGGTAGGCTATTGCAATAGCCAAATGGCATATTGCAACGGTTCAATATACCAAATTATATTATTTAATTGTAATAATTATTTGTATATATAATAAAAATATAGCACATAAAAATTTATAAAACTCTTAAAGTAATCTATTTTTGGTTCAACAAACACAATATTTAAAACAACAATCAGAAGAGTTACAATTAAAGCAACCAATAACTAGCTCCTCCAACAAGCCTGTTCAAATCCTCTATATATATAGTTTCTCTATTTATATAGTTCTTCTATTCATAATTTATCTTTACATTTCTGTTTACTATTAAGAATGTCAAAATACTTATACTTGCACACCATTTTTACTTGCTCGTTGATCACTTGTGGTCGAGGCTTTTACTAATTCCAGAATGCATAATTCATGGCCATCCAAATCAGAATCTGCACAAACAATAAGTTTATATAATTCGCATGTATATATTCAACACTTAAAATTTTAAAAACAAAAATTGTAATTCCTAACCGAAATTGAATAGGGTAAACACTTGATTCAAACTTTGAACCATTGGCTAAATACAACAATTGACAATTTTGAAAGTTAAAACACCTTTTCTCTTCAAGAATTTGAATTCATTCACTCAAGGTGTTCTTGATGTACAATATGGATATCACTAGATTTTCAAATAGGATCAAAACAAGTTATCAGATGTTAGCCCGCATTTAGATAAACACAAATCTAGATAATTTCATATTTTGATTAAAAATAGGCATATGTTACCTTTTGAAGTAAAGAAATGACTTTTCTAAGTATGAAGTTCTAAATATAAAAGACAGAGAGATTTCATTGAACTCAAGCATGTTTTAGGCTTAAAAATAAATAAACAGTCTCATATTTATCAAATTGTGAATTTCATTTAAAATCTTTATGTCTTGTGGATAGAAATCTAAAATTGTAAAGCTCAAGAACTCACCATAAACTCATCCTAAGACCCTAAATCGTTTCTAGATAAAATGAGTAGCAGAAGCAGATCATTGTGTCTCAAAGCATGACCTCCAAGTGTGTAACATAAACGGAGCCACAAAACCATAAAAGAGAAGTGTATAAACCATAATTTCCTTAAAAACAATCAATTTAAACAAAGATGTTAATCACATATTGCTAAATCAAAAACAATGACGATTTGATCAAAATTGACATTAATATCATTTTGAGTAAGTGAATCCTCTTACTCTCAATCACACATGAATGACAACTAACAAATTTTCATATTCTTTACAGAAGCATGAAGACACTTGAATTTCTAGAATTTCAAGGGGAAAAAGAGATGATGCAGACCTATTTTGTGGAAGCAAACTGAGGTGATTTTCTTCGAGTCCCCAAATTTCACTTCGACTCTGCTTTTCACTGAAGTTCAATCTCTATAAAATGAAGATCAATATAAGAAATTTAAATTTTTTCACTACATACTAATAATTACAAGTTTAATAGTTGAGCTATAGTTATTTTAGAAAGTTACCATGTTATTAGAAAGTTATCAAATTACCTTTTAAAAGTAAATAATACATTCTCAACAACTTATACATAGTACTAATTAATAAGCAACATACCTTCATAAGTTAGATAGTTATTTGACTAGTTAGAGATATTATTCCAAAATTACTTCACTAAATAGTTT
>JAJOOS010002072.1:0-27115 GCA_029582725.1 Solanum chiquidenum
TCGAATGCTTAAACCCTTCTCGAAGTGTAAATTGAACCCCGAACCCTCTTTGGTATTTTCAAATGATTTTTTCTGTTTAAATCTTTGAAAATTATAAGTTTTCTTAATTTCTTTAAAAAATTAAGTGGCGACTCTTTTCTAAGTATCTTTCTCAAATTGTTTTATACTTGGAACATTTCAAAAAGTGATTTTTCTAAAGTTTAGTAAAATTACGGCACAACAATGAGAATTCATAGAAGAGCTACAATGTGTAATTATGATTGTCCGGCAATCTTTATATTCATCTTGTCGTTGGGGTCATGTAACGATTATGTGTGGTTGAATGTGGGGATCATTGGGTCTAATTCTACTGTTCTTAAGGGTAATTTACAATCGCAATACCTAAATCTAGAATTTTGATAGTGTTGTTAGAGGGTTTGTATGCTTGGACATACCCCTCGATGAGTATCTGATGTCTAAAGATCAAATTTTTATAACTTAAGCTCATGGGAATTTATGTTGTGGGATGGAGATGTTGTTAAGAACTATGATTGTTTGGGTATTATGAGTGTGTGTTGGTTAGTTCACGTTCACTTTTAATTATGGAGAGTATTGATTTGGAATTTTATCATGCTTAATTAAGTGCTAAAGGATTCGTCCAGATGATTGTGTCAAGGTCCTTGATAACATGTTGCAGACTTGTGTATGATCAATTTTGGTGGTTGTTGGGAATCACTTTTGTTGTTAGTTAAGTTTACATACAACAATATTTATCACTCGAGTATTGAGATGACTTCATTGAGGCATTGTATGGGAGGATGTGAAGGTATTCAATTAGTTGGTTTGAGGCTGAAGATGTAAAACCTTTGGGAGTTTTCATGCTAAGCTTCTAGCAGCCCAGAGTCGACAGAAAAAGTATGCGGGACAAGTATCCCCAGTTGTTCGACGATTCAGATACTACTTTATTCTTACCTTAGCCCTTTTCTCCTAGTTTGTCACTCAGGGACGAGTGATGGGTAAATTGGTATCTATTGTAACGATATGTTCCCGTCATTATGGAAAGCCAATGGGGAAAGAATTGGGGTTGGAAAAACTTTTTGTAGTAACTTGGGATTTCCTAGCCTAGTCCAGATTCAGACGAAATTGGAGTCATGCGAGTCTAGGAAAATCTGGTAATGAATACGAGATTTAATAATGGATTTTATGACATGAGTGGATATCCAAGACGTTAAGGAAACCGTGCGACTTTACAGAATCAAATTCGGGAGAGTAGAACTCTCAAAACTGATCTTAGCGTGAATGAGTAGTTTTTGAATGTCAAGGGTTGAAGGTGTGTTGTGAAATGGAGCTTGAAAATCAACTTCCAACATTCTGTCTCCGTGCAGGCCGCCGTAGCGGGATGGATCTCGCTGTAGCGGGACAGTCGCGACTTAAATAAGGTAAAAAACCCCAAAAATGTTATTTTCTACAAAATTTCATTCTTGAGAGCTGGGGACGACCCAGTGCAAGTTCTTGACAGTTTTCCACCTCTTCTAGCACCAAAGGTAAGTGTTTTACTCCCCGAATCTATTTTTCGATCCGTATAATGCAATTTTCTTGGAAATTTATCATTGGGGGAAGGTTTTGATCTGAAGTTAATGGTAGAAAAAGCCCTAATTTGGGTATTGGGATCTTGGGTTGGTCTAGGGTTGATAATGTTGATTATAATCCGGGTAATTAGGCCTCATTTATTGATCCTTGCGTTAATTGTATGTTATTAGACCACGAACAAGCGGGAAGAATCTGGAAAGTGAAGGCTTAAGTGTTTTAGGAGGATTCAAGCTTGATTTCGAGGTAGGTGATGGTTGTGATTTCATGTTGGTGTTATGTATGTTAGTAATTACTTCGTTTTAATGCATGTATGTATGCAAATGTTGCATTATTGATCACACTAATTATAAATGAGTATGAATGAATAATTGTATGCCATGAATCAACTCTTGATTGTATGATTATGAGAATGTACATTATGATTGTGATTGTGGCTTGTTGAATGGATAGGATGTTACGTTCCAACACACTAACTTGGATTGGGTGCCACGTTCCGGTGCATATATGGGATCGGGTGTCACGTCCAGCACACTATCTTGGATCGGGTACCATGTACCGATACACTAACAGTTTGGGTATGGGTTCCATGAGAGGACCATTGACTTGACATGACTGTATATCTTGAGTATTGTGAAAATGTACATTGTTCGTAAGTGATAATTTATATTGTATATGTTCGGTGTATGCATGTTTATTATTGTTGTAATGACTTATATATGTTTCACCTATTAGGATAGTCGTGTGATCCTACCAGTACACTGTGGTTGTGTACTGATACTGCACTTGCTCTTTCTTTGTTGAGTACAAGGCATCTTCAGGCGGCTACTACAGACCTCGTTTAGAAGACCAGTGATCGATTCGAATTCAAGGGTGAGCCAGTTCTTCCAGGCTGTCATGAGTTCTCTATGTTTTAGTTTACTCTTTCGAACTCAGACTTTCTAGTTAGATATTTGTATGTTTAATTGGGTTGTACCCATTTTATTTAGACTTGTTGAGCTTGAGATGTTTTGGTACATTGACTTTCAGGTTCTAGGGGTTGTTCTTACGCATTAGTTGGTTAATTTTATTGAACCTTTAGAGTTTATGGGAACTCTACTTATTTCTTACATTTAAACCTGCTTCCGTATCTTTAAATATTTAGTTCTTGGGTTAGCTAGTTAGTATTAATGGTTCTCCCACCGGAGGGTTAGTGTGAGTGCCAATCACGACGGTCTGGGTCGTGACAGATATGATGTCTGCAAATATCTCACAAGTGTGAAATGAATATTTGAAAAATGAACAATTACGATATAAAATTAAAATATATGATATATATATATAACAAATTTGTATGGACCATTAGGAATGAACTTGATATGAGAAAGTCTTTAAAGTATGATCAGAAAAATCACATTGTACAAATAAAGTTAGCTAACTAAAATCTTAATTCGTATATCTATCACACGAATCTTAGAATTCAAACTCGAATAGTAAAGTTATTGATAGGAAAATAGTTAAACTAAAGTATGAATTATGATTGTATAAATATATATAAGATTAAAATCCATCAATTTAAATTTTTATTTGAAGACATTGGCAAACTTTTATAAGCGGGGACAATTTTAATTCAATATAAAATTTGAAGCAGAGAATTTCTATTATGTTATATCATTTTTTAATATCAAAACAAAATTGATACGTTTAATTAAGCTACTTACATAATTCATTGGATTATTAAAATATGGGTACTCATAATGTAATCCACTCACTTCAATTCAAACTGGATTATCAAGCTACTTACATTTTTTTATTGGATTATTAAATACATTTGAATTTTTAATTGATAGCTAAAATTTTACTTCTTATTGCGTATCATACGAAAAAATTACAATTATATTTTAATTTAAAATATTATGAGATTAATTGAACTATAATTAAATATATTAAACGACATAAGACTAAATAAAAGTATCATAGTAGAAAAAATATATAAGAAAGAGAATAAATTTAAAACTATCATTAAATATGTACACAAAAAGGGAGACAGTTAGAATACACATGTCACGATTATACTTAACACTTTAGATGAATTCAAAGTCTTAACTTATAATACAATATAACATTATTTACAATATAGGTGAAATATATACTAGATGAAATATAAATACAAGTACAAATATCATAATGGAAAAAATGATGTATATGAATTGTTAATTTGGTGATAATGTAACAGTTCATAAAAAAAAATGACTCATCAAATCAGAAAGTATGAGGGAGGATATTTGAGGAAGAACGTCTTTCTCTTTTGTGGGTGATGCAAAAAGTTCGAAAGCAATTTGGAATGATAATGTAACCATAGATAAATTTTGTTAATTAAAAAAATAACACAAATAAATAATACTCAAAAATATAATTGGCAAATCTAAACAATAAAAGCATTTCAATAAAGAATAATATTTAAATATTATTAACTTTATTAGTAATAATTTTAAATAAAAAGGAGTTATAGATCATAAGAATGTTAAGTAAGTAACAAGTGAATTCAAGTTATATGTTAATCTCATTATATTAAATAGTGAGTAATGTAATAGCAGTAAATAGGAAAAAAACATTTAAAAAATACAAAAGAAAAGAGATAATGTAAAAAGTTAAAAAGATAAAGACATATTTGAATACGTTCTTTGCTCCTTTTACATAAAAATCTGAATATAATTGACAGATGGCTCAAAATGTGATTATAAAATGTATGGCTGTGTTAAAAAAATTATAAATAAAGAACATTTATTTCATGATTGTGTGTGTTCAAGAGACTTTGGAATATTAGTGCATTTTAAAGATAATTAATGAAAAAATAATTCACGCTCATGTTCTAAAGACTTCGTATGCAGAAAGTGTTCATGACATATGATTAGAGAGGATTATATATTTATTTTCATAATTTGATATATTCTTATTTGTTTTTAACCAAACAAACTCTACCTCGAGGATAAATGTAATTTAGTACAGTGAGAAAAAAACTAACGAGGAAAATTTTGAATCACCAGATCAATGATATATTTTGAAAATATTTATATGAAATTTTATATTATTATATGCTTTGTATCAAAGTGTTATTTGAATGATTGTGTGTGTATTCGTATGATTTGTTATCTTTGAATGTATAAAGTATTTATGTTATTAAGTACATTCCACTGATAAATAAGATGTCAATTATATTTTAATAAAATCAATATAATGATATGTGTTAAACAGTTAATATATTTTTAAGGAAAAAATAGCTAATTAGTCAAAATTTCTAATATAATTATTAAAAATAATTACTCTTTAAATTATATTTAAAAATATTGATATGTCAATATTTTAGCAAATAAAGTGTATGCTAATATAATTCATTTACCTTCCTTTTATTTCTCAACTTGGACTCACGTTTGGTTTAATTCGACTTCATTACCATTTACCGGTGAAAAAAAAAGACTTCATTACCTACTTTTCTCTCTCTCAAGTTTTTTACTCACATTCTCTCCTTTTTCTCTCTCACGAATTTTACCCATATTATCTCACCTCAATTAGCTTAAACATTTCCTTGTTTAACTAGACTCCATAGTATCTGAAATCGAAATTCGTCCATTTTCTAAAAGATAAGATTTTTAACCTCTGATTTTACTTCGAAATATGATTGGTGATTCTATATTTTCATCTCCTTTGGGTCCTTCTGCATGTGAGAAAGATGCAAAAATACTTCAATTCATTGAAACGATAACAAGAATGGTTGATGCCATCCAACAAAGTGTCTTGGATGAGATATTGATTATATTCATTTCACTACAACAACAACAACAACAACAAGAACAATAACAATAACAACAACAAGAAGAACAATAACAATAATAATAATAACAACAAAAAATACTTCAATTCATTGAAACGATAACTAGAATTGTTGATGCCATCCAACAAAGTGTCTTGGATGAGATATTGATTATATTCATTTCAATAAACAACAACAAGAAGAACAATAACAATAACAATAACAATAACAACAACAAGAAGAACAATAACAATAATAATAATAACAACAATAATAATAACAACAAAAAATACTTCAATTCATTGAAACGATAACTAGATTGTTGATACCATCCAACAAAGTGTCTTGGATGAAATATTGATTTTATTCATTTCAACAGCAGTAGTAGCAACAACAGTAGTAGAAATAATACTACTAATACTACTACTAATAATAATAGAAATAATAATAGTAATAGTAATAGTAATAGACTAATAGTAATAGCAATAGTTTAGGAATAGAAAAGGACCACAAGAACGTAGGCGTAATAGTGATAGTAACTACAAAGTTCTAGAAAACAATCACGACTAGAATGTAAGAAGGGCGCACCTTAGTTAACTACTCCGGTGAGTGCCATGGTTAGAGGACGAGGAAGAGGTAAAGCCCTGGCGAAGGTCGGCCGGGGAAGACCGCGTAAGAATCCAGTTACTTTGTTTGGCAGTACTAGTGGAATAAGGAACACATGGGAGCTTAGGGATGAGATAAATGGAACTAAAACCCCAAGCATGTCTCCGATGGGAATTCTGACGGTTCTGGACTCCAATATGCGTACAGAGGGGACTACCATACAACTAAATTCTACTTTTGGAAGAGATCTTGAAGCCAGCTGCTCAGATTCCAAGTTAGATGAGGAACAATGTACCAATGAAACAGTAGCCCTAACCCCAGAAAAGGAAGATTTGAATGGGAAACAAGCTGAGGAGAAGGTGTGGGCAAATTTGTTCCAGCGTAATCGGGCTGCTTTGAATGGGATGTCCTTAACTTACATCCCGCCATAACTGATTGATGGTAGTATAGTTGTGCAGCTGAAAAAGGAAGATGTTGATAGGGAAACAGAGAAGTGGAAATGTGCCCTCATAGCCTATGTTATTGGTGAGAGCCCAGGGTACAATGCTATGCATCGGTTTGTGTCCCAAAACTGGAACAACATTGCTACGCCTGACATATATATGCATGAATAAGGTATTTTATCATTAAGTGCAAGTCTATGGAAGATATGAGGGAGTTTTTGTACTCAGGGCCATATAAATTGAAAGACAAACCTATAATTTTAAAATCATGCACAACTGATTTTGATTTTACTAAAGAATTTCCTACTTAGGTGCCATTGTGGGTCAAATTTCCAAAGATTCCTATGAACTGCTGGGGATGCGAATCTCTGAGTAGGATTGCAAGCTCTATTGGGACCCCTATGTATGCAAATGAATGCACTGCCAAACAAACCAGAGTGTCTTTTGCTCGGATGCTCATTGAGGTAAACATCACCAAAACTCTCCCGGATGATATCACTGTTATAGATCCGCTAGGGAGATCTTTTACTTAAGTTGTAACCTATGATTGGAGGCCATTATTTTGTGGTAAATGCCAAGTTCTTGGACAAATATGCGCACCTGAGCAAAGGAGATGGCCACATGATAAGAAGAAGGAGATGCCAGCTCCACCAAAGAATATTACCAAGCAATGGTAGAGTAAAGGACCAATTCTTGTACCTGAGCAGTCACCGAGTCATCATGTGGAAGTGATGGAAAGGGATTTGCCTAAGCCTGAGGTAACTGTAGATGGTCAACACCTGATACACATGGAGAAGCTATCGAGCCCAAATACCCTCATGGTTCCAACAACTTTCTTGAGTCCAGATGACTTCCCAGCCCTAAGAAATATTACAACTACAGCAAAAAAAGGATACAGTGAACAATATGTGAAACATCAGGCTCCTCCAGATAGAGGGAGATCAACCCAATGAATTGGCTTGTTTGGAACATAAGGGGGGTGGGGGGGGGGTGAATAAGAATCATAAGCAAAAAAAAGTTAAAGAAAATGCTTCAAATAAAGAAGATAAGTTTATTTGGATTGATAGAGACTAGAGTGAAGCAACACAAAGCAAATAAGATCCTGACAAATATTGCACCTACTTGGGGACATCTGGAAAATTATTGTTCTGCTACAAATGGAAGGATATGGATTTGCTGGGACACTAGCATGTATACGGTCTTGAAGATCAGTGAACACAATCAATTTCTCCATTGCCAAGTGAAAAACAAGTCTAATTATCTTGATTGTCTACTCACAATAATCTACGGGCTCAATACTCAAGAACTGAGGAAGACCCTATGGATTTCATTGAAAAATATTTCTCAGGGGATCAATTATCCATGGATCATGGGGGGAGATTTTAATGCAGTTCTCTATCCTCAAGACAGAAAGCATGGCAACATAGTGCAACATGCTGAGATTAAAGATTTTGCTGGATGTATGAATGAGTTGTTACTCTCTGAAGTAAACTGGAGAGGCGAGTACTATACTTGGTCCAATAAACAGCTAGGGGATGATAGAATATACAACATATTAGGCAGAATGTTTGGCAATCTGGAATGGATGATTAAATGGGGACATTTACATGTGGAATATGATTTGCCAAATGTTTCAGACCACGCCCCCATGATTCTATCATTTAAGCAGGCACAACCACACATTAAAGTTCCCTTTATATTATTTAATTTATGGGCTGATCACAACGAGTTTAATGATATAGTTGAGGCAGCCTGGAAGGAGAACTTTACTAGTAATAAGCTGGGTAATATTTGGGCTAAGATTAAAGCTCTGAAGCTAGGCCTTAAACACCTAAACAATGAGCACTTCAGGAATATCCCCCATAATATAGAGAAAGCAAGGTTTGACTTGGCTTGCGTGCAAAGACAACTGCGGACTCAGTATGATGATCAACTTCAAAATCAAGAGAAAAGTATTCTGCAAAATCTCGAGAAGTGGAGTCTGGTGGAAGAAAAAATTATGAGACAAAAATCCAGGGCTAGATGGATTCGACTAGGTGACTCCAACACTAAGTATTTCTCAGCTGTGCTTAAGGAAATGACCCAAAGAAAGCATATATCATAATTGAGGTCTAATGCAGGGGTGAGACCAACAGATCGATCAACTATTAAGGATGAGATTATTAGTTTTTATAAAGGCCTTGTGGGAACTGTTGCATCAGTGCTACCAACTGTTAATAAACTGCTCATGAGGAAAGGGTCTCAACTCCAACAACTGCAAAGAATAAGCCTCATAGCTCCAGTTACTGATAAGGATATATTTGCTAGCTTGAATGCTATTGGAGATGACAAAGCACCAGGTATAGACGACTATAATTTAGTCTTCTTCAAAAAGTCATGGTCCATTAAAGAAGAGGTATATGATGCAATCAAAGACTTCTTTACCACAAGTAAGATGCCTCGATCTATTAACTGTGCACAGTAATTACACTAGTACCTAAAAATCCTAACCCGACCACAATCAAGGAGTTTCGACCACCACTAGGGACTCACCCATAGATGTGGAAATACGCGTGGGTATATCCAGCGAATTATACTTTGAACCATGTCCGGAACGAAGTAGGCGGTCACATAAAAATATACAGAACCAAGGTTGAATAACACTAAACTCTTCCTCCAAAGATCTCATATCAAACATTGTCATTCAATTAACTTCATTTATTTGATTTTTAGCTACCCACAATCGATTTGTCTTGTCTTTATTACAATCGTACACATACTCGATTTATCAAAACCCTACATACTTCTCGCAGTACTTCATTAACCAACACTCTTAATACTAACAAACATCATCTTCAGGGTACACTTCACTACCTAAACACATTATTACCGTATCAAAGATCCACCACTAAAATTTCTCTTATAAACAATGCTTAACCCATTCGTCTGTAGTAATAAGCTACTTGGCTTCTCAACTATGAACGCAACGTCAAATCTTATCACACGAGCATGTGACATAATTGATAAATCCTTAAGTAGTTCGTATTCACGCTTAACAATCAACGTATCCATTCCCATATACCACTAGTACCACCTTATGAAAGCCTGTTAGATCCACCACTAGAACACATCATACCTACCGAGAAGATTGTACCCAAATAGCTCACACATTTCTATCCATTGAATAACTGCAAAACATTATCAAATTCGTTCCGTCTCTATCCAAACGATATGCATTCTTTCGTAGACCAGGTTGATAGTAGAAGTAATACACTCCATAACTCTAACCAAGTAAGCAGCAATACTATTGTAGTAGTCGTATCATGACATCTTTGATATACACTCAATCTATAAAATCGTAGTAGAGATTCTGACCTCAATTGGAACAACATCATTCTCATCATACGCTAAGATACCCATACCTATTATGATAACTTTACTAAGTGTAGTTTCAAAAGTCACAATGTTCATTACTTAGACATCTTTTTAATCATTCCACTTTCAATTGTTGAACCACACAAGATATTGCCTATACCATACAAGTATCATTCCAATACTGGGTAACTAATATAACAAGATAATATGTTCATTAAGTCCCTCAAACCATTGTTCAACCTCATCATTTATTTATCCTAAATGTGGATCATCAAATCATAACCTCACACAATTTCTTCGAATCACTGAACATTCTAAATTTGACCACACATCTTTTCCATAAGTATATTACTTCCACCTAATTATCAGATCTGATATCCAAACCATACACGACACCAACTACTCACATGAGAAACTACACACGAGTCATCATTATACGTAAGAGTGAATAGAATGAAGTGATAAGAATCAGAACGGACAAAAGATGCATGATAAAGATTCAAGAAGTGAAATGTTTTCTTAAAAGTCACTATAGCCTCTCGAAGATAAGTACAAACATCTCTGTATCGATCCGCGAGACTCTACTTAGACTCGACTTGTATACATGTGAGACCTATGAACCTAGGCTCTAATACCATTTTGTCACAATCTAAAAAATGGACGTGATGACACTCGTCTTTATCCTACCAAGACAAGTCACCCTAATACCCAATTAATACGGTGAATGCGGAAGTAAAAACAAGAAAAAAAGACTAACACCATCCACTAATGTGGAAATGATAATCAACTCAAAATAAAACCCCAAAACCTAGTAGCACGTGTACAAGCTTCTAATGTATTACACTAGAATTGAAAGAAAATACAAAGTCTCAAATGACAATGTTTCTAGAATAGAACAAGATCATAAATAAGGAGAAAGAAGGTCTACTAAGATGACAAATGGCTACCTCACAAACCTCCACAAGAAGCCTCGAACAAGAAGAGAATAGAAAGTATCAATAAGATCCGGGCTAGTAACCTACAAAAATGAAGAGGAAGGGGGTGAGTACCAAATCACACGGTACCCAACAAGTAAACTTCTAAACACAAGCTAAGGGAATAGGATACGGGTACTACTTACACCCCAACCGAACCTCCACAACCAGCCCAACCTAACATATCGTAATTTACATAACACACAACTCAACAACAACACTCTAATAATTACATAACCTCAACAACAAGCTCAATATTCATCAATCACAAGTTCCACAAAAAGGCACTCACAAGATCAACAAAATACAATATCAAGTTCACCAATGATAAAGATGTGCAATGCAATGAAATGCAATTTCAATAGTGATGCATGTCTGACTTACCGATACACACCTGCTGTCTCTCAGTTCAGGACCCATGGGGGACATATTTGTCCATGCATCCGTCGCAGCATGCGACACGACCCTCAATATATAGTATCCATTGCGGCGCGTGACATGTCCCATGATAATAGAATCCATCGCGGTGTGAGACACATCCCTCGAAATATAGTATCCATCGCGGCGCACGACACATCCCTCGAAATGGTACATCCTCTTTAATTTCTTGTTCTTTCTCAATTCACATAACACTTGTCATAACCATATCTCAGAAGAATGCAAATGACATGTTCACACAAATAGTGAGGAGATGACCATTTTCATAACATTGCACAATTTACAACAACACAATCGTGATACAACATCAACAATGAATCAATAAGCCTTTCAAACCATTTTCAACACATCACACACCAACAATTACTCACAATTCTTTTTATTACCCTTGTCATCATTAGAATAATTCAATATGGACAAGTCAACCCATCACCAAGTCTCATTACTCTCCAACACATACCACAAGGAAATACACGATTCTATACACTTAACAAGGGTTTAGAAATCCACTTGCCTCAATCAATCAAAAATTTACTACGGGACTTGTGTCTTCCCCTTTCGTAAAGCTTCAAAGTACTTTCAATCTATCAAATATATAATCCTCATAAGAATACGAATCTAATGATACCCATATTACTATATTTAGTTTCAACTTGAAAATTGGGTCAAAAAGTCATTCCGAGCCACCAATTCAAATCTGAAATTTTCTTCCAGATTATGTTTACCCATGATAAAACAAACTCGCATGCAAAATTTCAGCAAAAACGGATCTTTATTTGACCCCAAATCAAGATTTTGTTCTAAAACCCTAAACCTATATTTTCTTAAATCAATATAAATTATACACGTTTCTACCATAAAAATCTGTTCATAACTACATAAAAATTTAATGGAAAGGACGAGAAGCATTACCTTAATGCTTTGGGATGAAAATCCCAGTTTTTCTCCTCTCTTTCCCCCTCTTTTTTCTCTCTCTTCTTTTCTTCTACTGCAAAAAATTCCTCTGTTTCATTCGTTTTTTTCTATTTTGTTTTTCGTCAGCTGCGCTGACTTTCAACTTTAGGGCTTTTTCCCTTTTTATTTATTTATTATTTATTTCTTTTCCTTTTCCATTATTATTAGTAACAAAATAATCCTTTATTAAATCAGAAAAATCATGTCACTCATTCTTAGAAGTCATTAAATTTTTATAATAGCTACTAAAAAGGTTAATATATAATAATGGTTAAAATTCATAAAACGACTAAGAGGATTGTTACATTATCCACCACTAAAAATCATGTTCGTCCTCGGGCATAAAGAAGGAGAAGGAGGAATAACAAATGTTAGCAAAAGCCTAAGTTATGATTTTTCAGAGCCGGTGTTCACTTCTCCAAATGAGATCCTCCTTAACACCATTCCATCAAGGTCAACTACTAATAACTGAACTTTTGAATAAAACTTTAGCGGACGCATAGATCATGAGTGATTACTAAGCCACATACTAACCCATGAATCCAATTCAAAACGAAACACTTTGGACCATAACGCAATAATCAAGACAAATCTTTTCTTACATTACTACAAAACAATTTGAACCAATATTGGCTACAACCAGAAGTAAGCCTAAATCAACCAACAGATACTCATAATGCACAAACCATCACAGATTTTATCAAGATTCCTTCTCACAACATAATTTTTCCACGAGCTTAAGTTATAAAAATCTGATCTTTAGACATCTGGTACTCATCAAGGGAGGATCAAACCTATCTAACCCAAAAAGGAAAATGATCATGTAACCACCTAGAAAGCGATACACCCAAGCATACAAAACCTCTAACAACACTATCGAAATGCTAGATCAATAATTGTAATTTTGGACAACCCTTGAGAATGGCAAAACTAGACCCAATAGCTCTCACATTGAATCACACATAGTCGAAACATGACCTCGACAAAGAGATGAATATTAAGACTATTAGACAACTATAACTAGTCATGGTAACTCTTCTATTAGTTCTCATAATCAAGGTTGTGCGTGTAGAACCACTGATATACTTCAACTATCCCAAACAACACTAAATCTGTCATAACTGAACTGATCAAGTCTACCCAAGGATATCACCCTACCAACAAGACAATTGCAGGATCGGTACACCCGATCCACCACTAGGGAATCACCTATAGATGTGGAAACACACGCGAATTATACTTTGAACCATGTCCGAAATGAAATAGGCGGTCACATAAAAATATACAGAACCAAGGTTGAATAACACTAAACTCTTCCTCCAAAGAGCTCATTTCAGACATTTTCATTCAATTGACTTCATTTCTTTGATTTTTAGCTTCCCATAATCGACCAGTCTGGTCCTTATTATAATCGTACATATACTCGATTTATCAAAACCCTACATACTTATCGCAGTACTTCACTAAAGCCAACACTCTTAATACTAAGAAACATCATAATCACACCGACCATTTACCTTACTCTCAAACCGGCATTCATATCAAAATCTTTTTAGCAAACACATTATTGTTTTAAAAAAATTTCAAATTATGGATCTCTTTCTTTCCATTTAAGCATCTCATGATAGATATGGGTCACACCCAAAACTGATAGTACTAATTTCAAATCAATAAGTACATTCCCATCAAGGTACAACAATTGAATCATACCCAATGTCAACTTTACGCAATCATTCACATATCAAGTTTCAACTACCATTCAAATCATAATATACCTCGTGCCAAAACTTAGAGAGATTTTTGGGTCACCCTAATAATTTTATATCCTATGAATATATAACCTTTATTTACCATCTAGTGTCTATGTAATGCAACACAACAGTTTGTGTAGTCACATCAATAGAATAATATCAATCTAACTCGAGATCCTTAATAATCATGTAGAACTGTATCCCATTATGTAGTGCATCCATAAGTCATCTACCATAATTTGAACAATCTAACCCCACATAACAACGCAAAATCTTATAGACACCTCTGTTTGTCACTCAAATCAAAACTCAATTTTCATAAAAGTCACGGATAAATCTCTCATAAGTGTGTGTCGAACTAGTCCACATTGTATAATCATTTCTAAACTCAAAGGCGAAAATCTATACAACTTTCCACTCTGTACTAAGAGTCTATATGAGAGGCCTTATTCCTTCGACCTTCTTAAATTTCTTCCATGACACAAATTTTAAATAACTTAAACTCTTCAATACACCATACCTTTGTTCTTTTCACTAACTCACTTATCAATCTTATCATTTGACCAACAATCCATGATATTTTACCTCATACTCTAAATCAAAACTTTAAGTGAAATCCTTCCTTAGGTCCTGTAACAATTAAAAGTAACAAACTTTGAGACCCTAACCATACATAAGTCCTTTCAATTGCTAAATACACCAAACCATTAATTATTTCTTACTTATTAATTCATACCTTAACAAAAATCTATTACCACGAACGTAAGCTTACAGTGAGATACTTGAATTTTTTATTCCAATTGTATAGTCCATCCCCTTTATCTATCAACATTAGCTCATACCTTGAAGATTTCTTTTTATGAATTCACGTATCTTAGTTTATCATTGATATCCTCTCCATCGACCTTACCATATTCTTCGTTAAAAATTCAACCGTGTCAGTTACCAAACTAGAAATCATAAAAAAAAACTTATCACCACACTCGAGCCGAACATCTATAGACTTCTTTCTCAAATCTTACACAACAATTTTTCAACCTATCTAAATAACTCGTGACACTATTATCACAACTAGAGCAAAGTAGATGAAACAACTCGTCTCTGAGCCCAATTCTTAATCATATGAAGATACATCTTTGGCCCTTGCAATCAAGTATATTTTATTGCTCTCGCCTCCTTTCGTAGGCTTCATTACATCCCACCAATTCTTTCCATTATGGCTATAGCTTCTTCAATTCTCTTCGAGTGGTGACCTAACACCTCATACAACTTCCATTAAATCACGCTACTCACCAAATAGTAGCAAACCATAACCTTAGATACTCAAAAATCATCATTACCACACAAAATCTTTTTAACCAACAAACCTTATCATATAGTTGCATTTCAATCATAATTTATCACAAACTCTTATTATTCTCAGGCTCAGTTAGCCCTTTCCATCACCATGAAGTCAATCTTGTCATCGATGACACCTCAAACTCGGCTATACAAATCATGCCAGGGACTCACTCAATTTTTTTATGCACTTTCTTAGTAAATTCTTAATTTCCCTCACACAGGTATACTCGTTGGACATTTTCTTTACCCATAAGCTTTTAATTCCGATATCGATCCACTCCCTTAGAGCTTACGATGAAACCACTAGTCCTCATCTAGAATCCCCAGGATACACTTCACTACCTAAACACATTAATACCGTATCAAAGATCCACCACTAAAATTTCTCTTATAAACAATGCTTAACCCATTCGTCTGTAGTAATAAGCTACTTGGCTTCTCAACTATGAACGCAACGTCAAATCTTATCACACGAGCATGTGACATAATTGATAAATCCTTAAGTAGTTCGTATTCACGCTTAACAATCAACGTATCCATTTCCGTATACCACTAGTACCACCTTATGAAAGCCTGTTAGATCCACCACTAGAACACATCATACCTACCGAGAAGATTGTACCCAAATAGCTCACACAATTCTATCCGTTGAATAACTGCAAAATATTATCAAATTTATTCCATCTTTAGACAAGCGATATGCATTCTTTCGTAGACCAGGTTGATAGCAGAAGTAATACACTCCATAACTCTAACCAAGTAAGCAGCAATACTATTGTAGTAGTCGTATCATGACCTCTTTGATATACACTCAATCTATAAAATCGTAGTAGAGATTCTGACCTCAATTGACGAACCATCATTCTCATCATACACTAAGAAACCCATACCTGTTATGATAATTTTACTAACTGTAGTTTCAAAAGTCACATTGTTCATTACCTAGCCATCTTTTTAATCATTCCACTTTCAATTGTCGAACCACTCAAGATTTTGCCTATACCACACAAGTATCATTCCAATACTGGGTAACTAATATAACAACATATTACGTTCATTAAGTCCCTCAAACCATTGTTCAACCTCATCATTTATTTATCCTAAAAGTGGATCATCAAATTATAACCTCACACAATTTCTTTGAATCACTGAACATTCTAAATTTCACCACACACCCTTTCCATAAGTATACTACTTCCACCTAAGTACCAGATCTAACATCCAAACCATACACGACACTAACTACTCACATGAGGAACTACACACGAGTCATCACTATAAGTGAGAGTGAATAGAATGAAGTGATAAGAATCAGAACGGACAAAATATGCACGATACAGATTCAAGAAGTGAAGATTTTTCTTAAAAGTCACTATAGCCTCTCAAAGATAAGTATAGACGTCTCCGTACCGATCCGCGAGACTCTACTTAGACTCGAATTGTATACACGTGAGACCTATGAACCTGGGTCTCTGATATCATTTTGTCACGATCCAAAAATAGACGTGATGGCACTTATTTTATCCCACCAAGATAAGTCAGCCTAATACCCAATTAATACGGTGAATGCGGAAGTAAAAATAAGAAAAAGAGACTAACACCATCCACTAATGCGGAAATCATAATCAACTTAAAACAAAATCTTAAAATATGGTAGTCACATGCACAAGCCTTTAATGTATTACACTAGAATTGAAAGAAAATACAAAGTCTCAAATGAAATTGTTTCTAGAATAGAACAAGATCATAAATAAGGAGAAAGAAGGTTTGCTGAGATGACAAGCAGCTACCTCACAAACCTCCATAAGAAGCCTCGAAAAAGAAGAGAATAGAAAGTATCAAGAAGATCTGGGCTAGTAACCTACAAAAATGTAGATGCAAGGGGTGAGTACCAAACCACACGGTACCCAACAAGTAAACTTCTAAACACAAGCTAAGGGAATAGGATACGGATGTAACATCTCGCAACTAGAAAGAACTAGAAGGAAGTTTAAAAGCTGTAAATAGTTATTTTTGGAAAGTAATAGGAAATATGGAATTTTTTTTTAAATAAGTTAAAGTGAGTTTTTGGTCAACTTCAAACAACCATAACTCCTAGCTTAGGATGAGTTAGGTGTAGTTCCAGATATGGTTGGAAAACTCTTGGAATGATCTTTCCAACACTTCTAAGTTTGTGCGATTTCGAGTTCGTATGAGTGAGTTATTCCCTTTGAAAGTTGGGATGTTCGAATAAGAAAATGCCCAATCCGGATTTTTGAAGGGTAGTTTGGTATTTTTCTTACCCAATTAATTAAATCCATTTTTAATAAAATAGTTGGGGTTAAAACTGAGTTAGTTTAGTTTACACTTTTGAGAAATAGAGTTAGGGCTTTTGGAGAAAGAACGCAAGAGAAAGGAGAAGAGTAAAAGCAGATTCGCCAAGAACGATCAATTTTGGTTGTGGATTTGCCAAGGAATTGACCCTATAAGGTATGTGAGTCTTTCATAGCATTGGGTTCATTCACCCATGCGCCAAACATGTTTCGTTCAGCAGAATTTATCCTTAAAGAGTTTGAAAGTTGATGTTCTTGACATGAATTTTTGAATTTGAATGTTGTTCTTAAATTGGGTTAAATTGACTTGTTTCGGAGATCGTTACATTGAGTTTTAGAGTTGTTTTGAGTTAGGTTCTTGAGTACATATACTGGGTATCTGAACCTAAAATGAATTTGAGAAAAATAGTCGAGTTTAGGCGAATTGGGGCGAGAAAATGAAGAGGGAAAAAGTCGGACAAGGAACAGGTTCCAGGCCTGTTCCCTCAGTGAATAAATAATTTCTCCTCGTTGCGGTTAAGACGCGGACTCCTCTATCTCAAATTTAATTTTGCGACCATTTATTTAGAAACACCTCCGCGTCACGGACTTGTTCCAAGACGGTGATTTTGTGACTTTTCTCATGGTTAGCTGTTTAAAAATCATTCCTAAACATCATGAGATTTTTCCAAACACCAATCATAATCCTTGAATCCATAATTCAAATCAAGGATCAGTTAAGAGTCAAGTCAAGAGCAGTTAAGATCAAAGTCAAGAGAAGTCAAGAGTCAATAAGAGAAGTTCATTTCAAGTTTTCATAAGTCTTTTACAAACGTTTTAACTTTGATTTAAGACTTAAGTTTTGAAGTTGAGTAAAGAGTAAGAACAAAGTTCATTTTCTTTAAAATGATGTATGGGAACTAAGTATTTCCAAGAGTAAATGTTTTCACATTTGAGATGAGAGGAAACTGAGATTTCCAAAAGAGTTTTGAACAACAAAAGGGAACATTGATTCCAAGAGAGTTTTTAAGCTAAGTTTGAGCAATTATCTCAAACCAGAGAAGAAGTTGTTTTAAAAACATATGAGCTAAGTATATTTTGGGAGTAGTATTGAGCACCGATATGGGGACGCGAATCCATATTAACTCAAGTCCCCATAAACCATGTAGTCATCATGGGCAGAAAAAGTATAATACTTTTTAGATGATTCCTTAGTGCTTTTTATCATAGACTAGTGGATCCACTTAGTAGTTCAGGTTCTATACCGATGGCAAGGTATAGGACGGTCCTTGGCAACGTGATGTAAAGCGTTGTACCATCACTTAGGCTCACAGTGATAGTTGTCGGTTAGAGAATCTCCCACAGAAGTTATATTACTTTCTAAATGAGTAAAGTTAAGTTTGTTATTGCTTTATCTTTAACAAACTAAGATTGTTTTCAGTTGTTTATAAGCTTTATATACATATCGCATGTGTTTTATTGCTTTATATTGAGTTGAGTATCCATGAGTTGAGAAGAGCCAGGTAGGTGTTTCTTCCATAATCTCTTTCGAGCCTATGTTTGTTAGCATTCCAACTCATATACTCGTACATTCAATGTATTGATGCCAGTTGGCCTGCATCTTATTATAATGCAGACGCAGGTAACCAGGATCAGTATCCAGCGCCTCGTTGATCCAGCTTGAGCATTCAAAGTCTGTTGGTGAGCCTCCTTGCATTCCGGAGGACTCCTTTATTTGCTTTCTAGTCTTTCATATGTTAGGATGATCTAGGGTCCTGTTCCGACATCCCTCTTTGTTTTAGAGGCTTCATAGACAGTTAGTAGTTCAGTAGTCTTTGGATTATCATTCTTATTTTAAAGACTTGGGTTGCCACTTTTGGCCAAGTTGAATGTTTAATCTTTAGAACATTCTCAGTTATTTTATTTTCCGGTTCAGTTAAGTTCATTGATCATTATAGATATGATTATTGTCTTCCGCTGAGTTAAGTAAGCCAGGCCAAGGGTTCGTTTGGGGCCAACAATGGTCTTTGAGTGCCAGTCCCGCCCAGGGTGTAGGCTCGAGGCGTGACAACGGGTACTCCTTACACCCCAACCGAACCTCCACAACTACAACCTGCATAAAAACCATCCCAACCTAACAAATCATTATTTACATAGCACACAGCTCATCAACAACACTCTAACAATTACATTACCTCAACAACAAGCTCAATATTTATCAATCGCAAATTCCACTTAAAGGCACTGACAAGATCACCAAAACACAATATCAAGTTCATCAATGATAAATATGTGCAATTCAATGAAATACAATGTCAAGTATAGTGATGCATGTTTGACCTTACGATACACACCCGCTGTCTCTCAGTCCGGGACCCATGGGGGACATATCTATCCATGCATCCGTCACGGCGTGCGACACGACCCTTGATATTAGTATCCGTCGCAGCGCGCGACACGCCACTACAACAAATCTAATGTTTAGCCACGAAGAGTTTACCTACGATAAAAAAATCATCTCCAATTATATATTTTTTATGACAAAAATTATATTTCGTCCTCAAACGCATGATTCAAATATTTTTAGTTAGTGACGAAAAATCAAATTCGTAACAAATGTTTTGTCTACAAATCTTTCCCACCAAAAATTTAAAATGTCTCCAATTATTAGGTAAATTTAGCCATAAATTTAAAGATCTTGGTGACATTCAGTTTGTCACTAATTTTGTTGACAACTTGTGACGAACCTCAAATGCATGACTCAGATACATTTAGTGACAAAAATAATTTTGTAACAAATATTTTGTTTACAAACTTTTCCCACCAAAATATTTAATTGGCGCCAATTATAACGCAATAGTAGCCACGAATTTGAGATTATTGGTGACAATCAGTTTCGTCGCTAATTTTACTGACAATTTGTGACAAATCATTATTTGTCTTTAAAAAGTTTAAGTTTAGATATGAAAATATTTCATCACCAAAAGTATATATTCAAATTAGTGACATAATAATATTTGTAATGAAATGGTGTAAACTTTAGTCATTAATTGTTTATCATTTGTGACATTCACTTTTGTCACTAATAATATCAACAGTTAATGACTATCATCTTTTTGTCTCTGTTTATCTACAATATTATTTAGTTATGTTAAAAAGTTTGTCACATATTATTTTCTCTTTGTGAAAAAATTGATTTTCGTCTCAAATGAATATGTATGCACTTTAAATGGCTAAATAGAAATTTGTACAAAAGAATCATCTACAAACTTTTTCTACTATTAAAAATACTGTGAATACCGGCCTCCAATGAAAGTCAATAATTTCTTACCTTCAGATGTCGGTATTGTAAAAAACAATTATTTATTTTCTTAAGAAAATCATCTCCAAGAAGTCGATTTTGGTCACACAATAAAAAACAAAAAAACACACCGATCTCTGGAGGTAAAAAAAATTCTCTTAAAAATAGATATAAAAAAATATCTCTTGTAGTCCATATTTGATTAAAAAATAAAGGATAATATTAATTATTACCTTGGTTAGATATAAAAAGAAAAAAATATTTTTAATAATTCACGTAAAGTCGTTAATATTAAATTCACGTAATTAATTTTATTTTCATTAAATATTCATATAGTGACCATCAGAGGTCAGTAGTTTTATTTTTTTATTAAAATTGACCTCTAGTGGTCGGTACTAGATTATAAAATTGATAATACAATGTAATTTTGTGTCAATAAAAATACAAAAAACTCAAAAATAATAATTTTCAATTAATTTAAAATAAATCATTGAACGGAAGACAGATTTATGTAAAATAAAAAACAAAAACAATATAAAATTTTGATCTCCGAAGGTCGATATTATTTAACTTAACATGATTATTTTTCTTAATTAAAATTTAAAGTGAACTGACCTTCGGAGGTCGGCACATTTTGTTTTATTAAAAAATAGAATTCGTGGAGTAGATAAAAATAAAATGATAAATTATATTTGGAATATGGAATAATGTCGATATTAATTAATAAGTAATTATATATATATATATATATTTGTAAACTAATGTAAAAAAATTTATCAGTCTATCGTCAAATCATGAACTTAAATCTCGTTTAATGATGAAGTGGCCAAGAGCCAACCGAGGATCCATTTGAGTATAGAATGTGAGACGATACTCATAGAAATGTGATAATAAATCAAATTTTATTTATGTTAACGATTCATCAGAACTTTGAATGTCTTATCTCGCTTAGTGATATACACAACAGAACATCGATAATTCATTGGTTTTAGAAGGTAATACCTATATTTTGACACCCAATTTTGACAGACCTACAACCCTTTCTGAATTGATATTCGATTTTAAATGTATTGTAAAAAAAGATTTCTTTTACTATTTGTTTAAATTTATATTTTATTTTTATCTAAATAATTATATACACTAAAAATTCATAATTTTCAAAATTATTATTATTATTATTATTATTAGTTGTTAAATTTGAAATAATTAATTTGCTTATCTATTTAGCGTGTATTAATAGATTTAAGTATGATTATTTCATATACAAATTTTATTATGTGTATAGTGTGTTATTAATTAAATTGCAATTCATTTCGTTTTTCTCCTAATTAAATTGCAATCTTATACCAATTTTAGCCTATCACTTCAATTTCCTTTCCATTATAGCCACTTGTTTACTCGTATTATAACCATTTTCTCACAATTCATTTCAATCGTAACCCATCAAGTCTCATATCTCAAATCTCATCCCAGCCGTCCATCCTACCTGTTCAATGTCTCTTTAAATCACGATCGTTCATTTATTTAGATCCAATAGTCGGGATCTATTAATCTTTCTCCCCCTATTTTAATACTCTTAACACCCCAAAACCCTTTAACATTTTCACTCATTCATCCTCTTCTTTCAAAACCAGCGTCGCTCAATGGTGAAGACCACCAAGCGGAACCCTAGACTTCCGCTCTCCCCGGTAGTTGTCCGCCATCTCTGGTGAAACAGCCACCAGCGCCAGACTCCTCCAACCTCCTCTCCTCGCCCTTTACAGTAACCACCGACGACAACCACCAAACGAGCCCCTTTCTCCTCCTCTTTGCCGGCAAACCACCATAAATGCCAGCGAAACCCCTCTTCTGTCTTTCTCCTCTTCCCTCGCATCTTCTCTTCTAGCAACGACCACCCAAACACCACCGGCGAACCACCACATGCATGCCGATAAATCGACCAGCATGAGCCCAACGGGGCAGCGCCTCTGTTCTCCTCTCTTCACTCCTCCAGCGAGGCTGACGGAAACAACAACAAGAGTATTGCTGCTCCATCAACAGGCTCCGACGGAAATGAAATCTCTAGCCAATGACGATGGTGAACCAAAATGGTAGTAGCCGAATTGATTAAAAAAAATTGAGTTCGGATGTTCAATTTTATTTAACAGACCTCTTCCCGGTAAGATTCATCTAACCCAGTTGCTACATCTTTCATCTTTCATCTATTTTTTTTATATTTGAGACCAAAAAATAATAATTTATGCCTTTGCCCATAATTTTATGATTCTCATGAATGTTTATCCCTCTAAGTGATAAATATTTTTCTACCTCTAAATTGTATTGTAGTACTTACTGTTAATGTCTCTATGAAAACAACAAGATTTGGATCACATTCTTTTTCAGATAAGCTTTCTCTATTAATCCCCTCCTTATTTGTAAATATGATTATAATAATGCTTTGTGATTGTGTTATCATGAGCGTGGTTGTTGTATGTGTAATGACCCGGAAGGTCAATTTGTAAACTTCTGTAAATTACTATTTTAACCCTCTCGATATTTATCCCGAGTAATTCCTGATTAGTTGGTGAAGTTGATTTGAAAATTTTCAAATATTCATTTTATTATAGTTAATTAATATACGGGTATTCTTTTAGATAGTTATTTTTAATTGGTGATTAATGGATCAAACTCTTATTTTATTTAATACCCTTACCACCTGGCCATGTATTAAGAAAACAAATTAAAGAAAGAAGGGTTAATATTTTTTATCATACGAAATTGTTACGGCTTAAATTGTGGTTCTCTGCAACGTCAAAAGGAGACGAAGGGTTTGCAGGTAAGCAAATTTCCCCCGGCCTTCCATTTTTGTATATGCCTGCTACATTAATTTTCTCCACTTAGTTTATAATAAATTTTTAGGTTACATGTTAAATCATTATTTTATTATGGGGTGAGGAGCTAATGTTATATATATATATATTATTATTATTATTATTATTATTATATTAATTTACTGCTAGTATGATTGTTGATTGGCTATGCCATTCATATTTTAAACACACGTTGGTGATGTCATTGCTAGCTCTATAAGTAAAATTGGTTGCTAACCAATGATGTTGTCGGCGGTGGCTTGATTATTGATTTTTTTTTAACCTTTCCTAGGAGTTCTCACCCCTTTTGCTTCATTGGTGACTCGAACTCGCAATTTTCGGATTGGAAGTGAGGGGTGCTTACCATTTGAGTAACTCCCTCTCGTCGGCTTGATTATTGAATCATTATTGTGATGTGTGATTTTATTTTGGATTAAAATAGAAGAGATAAAACTTGTAGCTAATTAAATTAATTGTAAATAAAAAGACGGGACTTTGAATTAATGTGGCTGCCACAATATTTTGGTGGTTTCTGTGAATTGGGGAAAGAATATTTGATGGAAAATTGTTACAATAATCATGAAGTAATCATATAACAATGATTAGGTGATGAGGGGAAAATTTGGGAATTGTCAAAATTGACACATTCTCTTACGCGGTCGATTACTAATTCTCAGGCTTAGCGTAAATTTGATGTTTAAGATTATCTTCATTAACACACTATGATTCATGTTTTGATATATTGAGACTTAATCCTAGACTTAAAATTTGGAGAAAATTGAAAGAGTTAGCATGTCAATTGGCATCAAGATTTAAGAACTTGATTATAAATTTGGGGTGAGTTTTTGGGTCTAAACTAGACATATAGTAATATGAGTGTTGTTAGTTTTGAAATCTTATTGTAATTACTTATTGGAATAGATTGCATTGATTTGGAAACCCAATGAAAGGGAAGACTCAAGTCCCGAAGTGACTGTTCGACTATTTGAGGCAAGTGGATTTTTAAACCCTTGTTAAGTGTATGGAATTCGTGTATTTCCTTGTAATATATGTTTGGGGGTAATGATACTTGATGATGGATTGACTTGTCCGCATTGAATAATTCTAATGATGAAAAAGGGGTAGTAAAAGACAATGTGATTAATTGTTTGTGTGTGATGTGTTGATAATGGTTTGAAAGGCTTGTTGAATCATTGTTGATGTTGTATCATGATTGTGTTGTTGTGAATTGTGCAATGTTATGAAAGTGGTCATCTCCTCATTATTTGTGTGAACATGTCATTTGCATTGTTCTGAGACTTGGTTGTGACAAGTGTTATGTGAATTGAGAAAAAATAAGAAATTAAAGAGGATGTACCATTTTGAGGGACGTATCACGCGCCGCGATGGATACTATATTTTGAGGGTCGTATCGCATGCCGCGATGGATGCATGGACAGATATGTCCACCATGGGCCCTGGACTGAAAGACAATGGGTGTGTATCGTTAGGTCAAACATGCATCACTATACTTGACATTGCATTTCATCGCATTGCACATTTTTATCATTGATGAACTTGATCTTGTGTGTTGTTGATATTGTGAGTGCTTTTTTGTAGAAGTTGTGATTGATGAATATTGAGTTTGTTGTTGATGATATGTAATTTGTTAAAGTGATTATTGTTGAGCTGGGTGTTGTTGACACCCAATTTTGACTCTCCTTTCTTCTAATTTATTGTTTTCGAGCTTTTAATTTAATGACGTATCAAATTATCCTTTTTCACAATTATTTTTACTACTACAACTGTTTATCTACTAAAGTTATATGTTTTATTGTCGAAATTACTATTATCACTTTTACACCTCTTTTTCTTAAATAATCGATAATCGTCATTTTATTTCAAGTTTCATTTTTTTGTTAAATTAATTATAAGTCAATATTTTGTATTTATATTTTTATATTAGCATAAAGTCATAATATTAATATTTTTATGTAAATTATTATTTTTATAACATATTTTGTATCACCTATTAAGCTAGAAGCCCAATATAATTTAAAGAAGAAAGGGAAAAGCCTAAGAAAATTGATTAAAGCCCAAAGAGTCTCCAACCATTTTTTTAGCCCAAACCATCTTTCAGCCCATATAATTTCCTTGTGAATATCCCTGAAAAGCCCATTATCCCCTAGGAAACCTAATTTCAAAATTTTCAACCCAGTAGTCGCGTCTTGTCTTGTCTCTCTTCCGCCTTCCATTTTCAGAAAAACAACAAAACTTGTCAGCCAGTGGCGGATTCAGGATCTTAGGCTCATGGGTGCTCACTTCTCTTATTATAAAGTTACTATAAATGCGTTGTATAACTATAAAGGTATACAACTATTTAAACGTTATAGTTAAAAACTCTTCATTTCTTAGAAAAACTAAGAAATGAAGTCCAAATTTTCCTAGCTTCTCTTACCAATTATAACTAATAATTTACTCTGGCAAGCTTTTTTTATTTATTTTTATGCTAAGGAAATGAGCACTACACAACCATTAAAAAATTCACACGTATATATACTATTACGAAATTCATTTTTGATGTACTTCATGGATGAAAAAGCTCGTTCCACAGAAACAGTAGCAACACGAAGAATGAGAGTCAAATTGATAAGCAAATAAACAAGTAGCCAAGTTTGATGCAAATTTGACTTCACCAATACTTTAGCAAAGTCACTAATTCTCTTCAAGTTGAAGAACCTCTTATCAAAATTAAGAGCATAAACTATAAAATTATCAAGCTAACAACTGAGATCTCGAAGCTTATTGCTATCAAACTCATTTTTATAATACTCAGTCAATATCATTATCCTGTTCTTATTAAAATCACCAAATGAACTAACTGAATTCAAGCTAGTCATACCAAGAAGTAAGTCACTACTCACAGCATTAGAACATTTATTAAGCTCTTGAAAATGTAAATTAATAAAGACATAACAAATATCAACACGCAAATGATGAGAATATATAACATCAAGAGATTTACGCTTAGACTTTCTTGGAAAGTATTTACCATTAATGAAAATGTAACATCAAGAAGTGTTAATTGCCGCTAAAAATACACATTTAGCAGTAATTAAGCTATTATCGTTAATTAATTGTCGCTAAAGGTTATTTTTGTTTTTGTATCTATACATATTGATACATAATTTGCAAATAAAATTTTAAATGTTATATCAGATGTTGATCATCTACTGTTAAGTCACGAGTCAGGCAAATCAGTCTTTGGTAGGGGTGGGCAAAATCAGTCCAAATATTCATGATCCGTCTAATTCATTTATGTCTGGATACGTTAATAATCCACTTATATTATTATATGGACTCATTTGATCTGTTTATTACATCCCATTTTAAATTTGGGCTAATATAATGCAATTCAAATTGATTCATGAGAAATTACAAATGTCTTTTTCAAAACATTCAAATATAATTTCTCATG
>JAJOOS010002074.1:0-31057 GCA_029582725.1 Solanum chiquidenum
CAGTATTTCGTGAGTTCTATTATGCAAAACTTCAAAACTCAACCCCCAACCCCAGTCCCCCCCCCAAAAAAAAAAAAAAAACTTATGGTATCTCTCTCGCAACACTAAGAAGGGATTTCCTGACTAAGGAAAGTTCATATGAAATTTAGTGAACAATTTGAAACTGCAATTAGGTGCTCATATAATAGATCCAGTAATATTAAATTTAACCCCTCCGAAACTGATAAATTTGTGGAACAGCAAAAGGTGCATATAGTATACAAAAATAAATTTGTAGAATCAGACCATGGATAAGATTAGCCATAAAGAACTTTCCTAGGGTCCAATTGTCCACTGCAATAACTTGAAGATACCGTAGAGAGCTCTTGCCGCCCCCTCCACTCCTCAGAGGGTTTTAAGATAATGGGAGTTTCAACAGCAGCAGAATCCACACACAGCATTTTCTTGTAATCTTCATCACCTAAATCTGGGAGAGACTTGGCCTTTTTGTCCCAAGGATTCCAAACAACTGCATATCACATCCATATTACACTTAAAAATACTCGATGGAGATAGAGATAAAAGGAATCAAAAATTAAAAGAAAAAAGGTATTAATCACCATACCAGCATCTGCCATTCCTTCTTTCTGAAGGACATAAGTTCTCTTCTTCTCGTGATCTATTATAGCAGTTTTTGTTGGTGTGCTAAGATATACTCTATCCGTCTAACAAAATGAAAAGGTCTAGATCAGCAAAATAATAGTGAGAAATGTACTCCTCCTCTTCTCAATGAAATTTGAAAAATTCAAACAAGCAAGCATATACTAAAGTGATCTAAGAGAAGCTCCTCTGGCACCTAGTGGTCCTGAATTCAAATCAAGGCGTCTATCTTCGAGAAATATGGAGAACAAGCCTAACATAGTAATATTACCTCACTATCAAATGTAATTGCATCTGCCTGCTCTGTGTATCTTTCTCCCCGCTGCAAATTATCGAAGTAGTCAAGTGTCTCCAAGCCCTCAACCCGCACTTCACTGCAAATCAAACTGCATCACCTATCTGAAAAGGATAGTGACGTATCTAGCGAAGTTCAGCTATAATTTCTTTTTTTGAACAGTTCATGATTGAATGAGCATGATATATTGATGCGTAGGTCTGAATTCATTGCAAGAACCCCAAAAAAGGGAAAATAATATAGGTATTAAAAGTTCCAAATTGTTACCAGAAAAATAACTAGCGAACCAACAAGGCAAACCTGATATCAGAAACAGGTAAATAATTACGCAGAGAGAACGTGAATGAGAATGGCTTGTTATCTATATTCCTGACACGAGGGATCAAAGTCAGCTTGCCAGCACTGAGAGAAATACGTAGCCGCACCTCAAACCTGCCACACAAGAATAGGGTTACCATTGTACATCTTGATAAATTTGTTGACTTGGGGATAGTGCATTACTATCAGCTAATAGAATGTACGACTATGTATTCTCCCCACCTATGCGGCCAGATCTTCAGATCCTCTTCTGTGGATTTCAAAATGAGATCGACAGTTGACTGACTGTTTGCTGCAGGTAGAGGAGAAGGAGAATCATCCAATAACCACACTCTGTTTCTTGCAAAACCATGTCGCTCTAATGAACCAAAAGTTCCAAACTGCAGTACACATTTCTAGTTAAGATGCAAAACTGAAAAGGAAAGAACCCCAAAATTGCTAGTTCAGTTTGTGGGACAACCTGTGGGAAGCTGATAGGTATTCCACCTCTGAAGGCTTTAGGAGGTTTCCACAGGGTCTACGAGACAGTGCAAGAACCCATAATAAGGACAATAATTAGAGAAAAGGGCTGTAGAAGTATTGGGCGAGCAATATAAATGAATGAACAATGATCTAAAGTCAATATCTCGAGTGTGAGCTGTATGTTTAAACATACAAGCAGATCAAGTTATGTGAGAGATCTAGTAATTTTACATAATTGAAACCTGAAGAAGTTTCCTTATACCAAAGACACATTTATGTTTACACGAGCAACATGGACTGTAGTCAACATTCTATGCTTAGCTGATTTGAACTAAGCTCAACATTCCTTGAAAGATTTGACATCTCTAGATATTTAAATGACATTTTACCTTGCATAAGAGGATAATTTTTTATTTTTTTTTATGGACTCTACTGAAGAGCTCGTCATATTTTCTCTTAAGTCGCTGGATACCTATTCAGTGATGCACACATCATAGATCAAACACTGATCAGCCATTCTAACCTGTGAATCCTAGTAGAAGGTGGCGTAAAATTGCTAAAAGAAAAGCTCTCTCATAAGACAGGTAGCCTGTTAGATGTGACTCCTATTTGATATGGTGTAGAAGTGAGCGCATGATTTAGGTACTGATCAGATGTTGCTCATCGTACTGCACAATGCTGGAAAGGCAAGTCAATTAGTTGGTTTCAGAAGTGGTAGACCAAGTGAAGACACAAGTGACCAAAGCAATTCAATCTTTACTATACATAAGCAATTCAACACGTGTCCTTTCAGAGATTTCTCCAAGGAGGGAAAGTACTTTTCATTTAGTTCTTCAAACTCCAATTTACAGTGGTCCTCCTAACTCCTCACTCCAAACCTTCGAAATTTAGTTTTCTGGTAATTGATATAGTGATCATAATTCAAGTTGAGAGCCCCATATCTTCAAATATGGAGTCAAAACTGAAGATGATGCAGCCGAAGGTGCAAATCCAAATGTCTAAAATTGTTAACTTCCAGAGAGGACAACTATTCGTTTCATATTCACAGAAGTTCTAAGACAGACATGACTATGAATGGAACTGTTGCATTGACACGTAAAATTGATAGCATTTAGTCACAAAAGCTTTGTGCCCGCATGCATGTCATACAAAAAAATGCAATCCAAAGAGTAGAAGAAAACAGAATCTTCTATATTAGTATATAACGGAAGGTTTGACATTCTGTTTTCACTAAGAACATTCATCAAATGCATTGGAATGTGATAACCAGAGTTCAGAACAAGTTTAGTGAACACGTTTAGACCTTATTACTCCTGAACAGCAGTTCTTCTCTTCGTTCATTCTTCCAAGAAACAACTTGACCACCCAGAAAAAGCACCTGCAGCAGAGAAAATGTACTAGAATTAGATAACATGAAAGAAAAAAAGATAAAAGTCCCAATAAAACAGAACCTTCTATTATTTTCCGACCCATAAAACTCAGCATCATTGTAGTTCCACAACCAATTTGTGATATTTGACCTGGCCATAAAGCCATGTATACTTCATGCATTTGGATCTTTCCATTTAGGGGAGGATCCTCCATATGCCAATTTAAGAAGGAAGCACATCATCTCTCTAAGTTAAATGGACAGTGGAGAGCTTTTCATTGGTACAAAGGAGATCCCAGGTTATTGCCACTTCATTATTTCCCCAAAAGCATTCAGAGCCAGTGAGCCACAGAGTTTTGACTAGATAATGCCGACCCCCTAAACACTAAAGTTCACTCTCTAAACACTTAAGTTCAAAACAAGACCATATATAAGAAAGACTAAACCATTAGCAAGACAACAAAAAAATCAAGAGTAACCAGAAAGGCCCAAGGTATAATCAATCATTGAGATAAAATTAATAGGAATGAAAACAAGAAAAGCTAAGGAAAATATTTCCTATCTGATCTGTTACCTTCTGTTAACTATTTAAGCTTCTCATAAGCAAGCACTGTGCATTTACAGAATCTCTTCAATGGAAGGAGTCCACCTCTTAAATTAACTACTCTATTTATTAGTAATATTCTAATCAAGAGGTTGCTCACCATCCAAGCTAGGAGTATGTAGTTTCTGGGAACTACTGGATAAATTGTTGGAGATGGGAAAAATAAAGCCATAATTCAGCAATAAGGTCATATTTAGTTTTGAAAGGCCAACATTCCAAATACCAAAATCAAATTAATTAACAAACTATAAATGATAATAAGATAAAAAACACAAATGCAAAGATGAAGCTCAGAAGTCACTTAGATGAATATCAAATCTAGGATTCCTGAGTTGGGGAAACCAAACTTTCACCAACAGGCTTCAGCTAAAGGTAAAGCTCGAGATATTAAAACCAATATCTTCAATAAAAAGAAATGTGATAAACCATGGTATCTGGACCAGCTTGCCCCCGCATACCAACTATCTCCCATAAGCAACAATTACCAAGTAACTCTATCCAACGAATCTATCTGAAGAAATCATCTAATGTTTTTGTCCGCGCTGGGATGATCAGTATTAAGTGAATAATTCTAGCATTCTCTTCAAGCTCTAGAAATGTACAAATCCGTGAATCTCAGGAACTAACAAAAAACATGTACAGGACCGAGAAACGGAACTTAAATCATAATTACGCAGCACAAACAGTCGTAATTTTGGGAGAACACAGTTAAAACCCTTCATAAAAACAAAATATATCACAATTATCAACACAAAATAGTCATAATTATGCAAAAATACTACGAAAAAAAACTGGAAAATGAAATTAATTTTTTTCAAAAACCTCTGCAGTTGATCCAGTATGCTCCTTCAATACGATTCGCGAAGCCGATCCATCGCCGTCGTGAATTACGTTCCACGACATAATTATAACTTTTTCACTGCAATTTCGTTCTTCGATACTGACCAAAATCTACAATAACAAGCAGTTTACCATAATCAAACACGTAGAACATAAAATCAGGAAAAAAAATATACCAAAAAATGAGAAAATAAACCTGCAAACGCAAAGTGCTACACGATAAGCACATAAATATATTAATATTATGAACAAATGGCTGAAACTGAACCGCTAAAACAGAAACGACAAATTATAATATATGAAACCAAATACAATACTTACAATTTTTTTAAACCGATTGATGGATTGATGTGTAGAAAGAGGCCACCAACTTCTACTTCATGACAAATCCATGTCGTACATTTAGCGTTTTTTGTACGACTTTCTATCCTTTTTTATATTATATAATATTAAAAAAAGTGTTTTAAAAAATAGATAGAAAGAGAAATTGTTGGAGAGGATGGGGGCGGTGGATGTGGACGCGTAATGGACGATGGGAGGGACCAAAGAAAATTCTGATTCCTTGTGAAATGTTTTCGCAATTTGATTTGACATAAAGTTTTTTGGAAAAAAATTGTGATCTAAAATAAAAACTAAATTTTCGTGGACTATATATTATTTTATCAAACGTAAAATAAAGTAATTTAAAATTAAATTATCATTAAGTACAAAAATGTGTTCCTTTTTTTATACGGACTAAAAAGAAAATGATTATATAAATTAAGACGTAAGATAGAAATTAAAGATCAATGAATTTAATATTCGATATATAGTTTATTATGGTGGGAGGAAATGTCTAGAAAGGGAATAATTAGTATGATTACTAGTATTATGTTTATTTGATAACTTTTTAGTTATTTTGTATAAATTCATACTAAATATTTTTCAAATCTCAACTTGAAGAAACTTGAGAAGTATGTTTGCATCAATTTTGAACCAAAAATTCACAGCTTCAAATGAGAAGACATAGTTATCTTTTCAATCCATTCAATCGCACAATGTGAAACATTGAAGAAACTATGTATAAATTTTCTTAAAAATACTTTTATCTCAAAAATTAACATTAAAACCATTGAAATCTAATAAATAAATTTAAAAAATTAAATTATTTCTAATACGTCAAAAATATTCTTAATCATTTTCCGTTACAAATAGGGTTGTTCGTGGTTATGGTTAAAAAACCAAATCGAACCGTAACCCGAACCAAACCGATTAAAAAACCAATATTTGATTTGTTTTGGTTAGATTTGGTTTTAAACTTTGAAAACTGATACTATTTGGTTTGGTTTTGATTTTACTAAAAAACAACAACAAAAATAACCAAGCCGAACCAATAAATTAGATATATAAATTTTATAATTATTTTTATTGATAAATAAAATATAAATATTTTATTAAATTTTAATTAACTTAAGTCTTTTAACTTTACCATTTTCTCAAGCCCAATACTTAACCAATTATTACAATCCTAAGTCCGAGTCTATCAAAATTCATTATTTTACTCTTTACCTACCCTACCTCACATAAGATAGTCACATTTTCTCTTAATTGAATCATCTTTGTTCGTGTAATGATAACTCTAGTATTGCATAATTGCTTTATTGAACCAACAATAGTTTTTTTGTGTATTGTTAATGTACTAGGTGTTTGTGTTTATCGAGATACGTATTTCCTCAAAAATATTATTACTTTCAAACTGAAAAAATCAGTAAAATTGAACCAAACCGACGGTTATCTTTTCGTTTGGTTTGGTTTGATTTTAGAAATTTAAAAAATCAACTAGATTGATTTGGTTTTGATTTTAACCAACAACCGATCCAAACTGAACTACAAACCCCCCTAGTTACAAATATATAGATTGATAATTTATTTTTCAAAAATAACATATATATTTCATCTTAGACCAATATTATAATATAATACTCCTCCGTCTCTTTTAGTTGTAATGTTGAGCATTTCGAAAGTTAATTTGACTAATTTTTAAAATTAAATTAAATTATATTAATTTGATATTTTAAATTAAAAATTTAAATATTCAAAAACTATATAAAAAATACTATAAATTACAACTTTTTACATACTAATACAATGAAAAAATATATCATAAAATATTAATTGAAATTTTTATCGTTTAATCCTAACAAAAGAACTCATGACAACTAAAAGAAAATAAAAGATACCAAGTATATAAGCAGTAGAGATTAATTGTACTCTGACAATTTTACGTAAAGCAGAGTTTGGATTTTTTACTATAGATTGATTTACAAGATGAACATCAAACATTTATCCTTATCATTAACTTGAAAAATAACAAAATAATAAATTTGAAACTTCCAACTCATGGCAAATGTCAATCATGATTTTATAACCAACAATAATTGAAGGAGCACATTTAGAAATTGAAAAAAACCCTACACCTCATGCATGCCTTGGTGTAATCTATATATGACACATTAAACAAACATATATATATATATTGTGTCGCATCAAATCAAAATACCAGTAGACTATGTTAAAAAACACCAAGGTTGTGTCTGAGTTAATAATTTGATGGTCACTCAACTATCAATTTTTTTCATAGAAAGTCATTCAATTTTTATTCTTAACTCAAAAGTCACTCAACTATGCCTTCTTTGCACAGAAAATCACTCAATATATTTAATTATTTTTTTTACTAAAAATTTTTGACATCAAATTTTTATTTTTAATCAAAATTTTAAGAACCAAATATATATATCCATTTAAACCATTTAATGACCCGCCCCATTTAATTCGATCCGCTAAATCATTAAAAAGTCATCAATCATCACTTACAGTATGTGCAAATCGCTGCAATTAGAAGAAAATATGATCTTAGCCTATATTTTATATATATATTCAACTGAGAGCAGTACACATAGTATAAATGGATTTATGAATCTATAATATAGGTTAAGAGAGAATGACGACTTTTTAATGATTTAGCGGTTGGATCATTAAATGGTTTAAATGGATATATATTTGGTTCTTAAAATTTTGGTTAAAAATAAAAATTTCATGTCAAAAAATTTTAGTGAAAAAAATAATTAAATATGTTGAGTGACTTTCTGTGAAAAAAGTTGATAATTGAAGGACCATCAAAGTTATTAATTCAGTTTGTGTCACGTCATACCAAAATAGCAATGCCAAATCATATAAAGCAAGAGACCATAAACACTTACCTTTTTTATTTTTTATTTTTTATTTTTTGCTCGATGGTCAATATCTGTTTTGAGGTAGAATTATTTGAAGTCATCCCATAAAATAAAGTACTCCATACTATACTATTACCGACTTAATTTTCAAGGTTTAACTCTAGAAGAGAAAAGTATTGAAAAACACTTTTAAACTAGGCATGAATTATTAGTTTTATCACTAAACTATTGACAACAGTAAAAACACTTTTATACTTGACTAACTGAATTTAAATACACCTTTGATCTTGCAATATGAGTGAAATACACCCCTAAAATCTCGTCAAGTTTAGGGATGCTTTCAACACTTTTCTCGACTTTTTATTTTGCTATGTCATGTGGCAGATCAGAGGGTGTATCTAAGTTTAGTTAGTCAAGCAGATGGTGTTTTTAAGGCTTTCAATAGTTCGGAGACGAAACTAATAATTTGCGCCAAGATTAAAAGTATTTTTAAGACTTTCAATAATTCGGTAACGAAACTAATAACTTGCACCAAAATTAGAGATATTTTAAATACATCGATCAATTTAAAACCTTTAAAAGATGGTTGCGTATATATTACCACTTGATCGCAACCTTTAATACTAATATTAAATGTAAATGCACCAGCAATCCATCATCATGTATGCTTGAAAATTTTGGTTTCGTGTTATTATTAACTTGTTTGTACGTAATTTATTATCAAATGTCATTAAAGAAGGATAAGGAGAATTCTAGTTTTTAGTTATTACTAGAATCTAATCACTTTTCATAAAATTAAATTAAACAAAACAGGTTCTAACTCTCAAAAAAGAAGATTTAATCCAATAGAAACAAACTACAAGAAAAATATGAAATTAATTACAGAATTTGTCGACAATCTCCAGCTATTTTATTGCTAAAATACTCCTAGCTAATTGAATTTTCTTATAATTTATCACTAATTCATAACTAAATGAGATTAATATGAAAATTTTATTGTTTAACTATAAAATTTTGTCCTTTAATAATTTTCGTTTTCTAGTAGTAACAATATATGCATTAGAGTAATTTGCAGGAAAATATCATTTTCCTTAGAGAGAAAGTATCAAAAACACCCCTAAACTTGACGCAAATTATAAGTTTCATCCCCAGACTATTGACAGTCTTAAAAGCATCCCTATACTTAACTAACTAATCTTAGATACACCCCCAATATACTTCTGATACACTCCTGACATGCAACATGACATAGTAAGTTGTCTCAAACTCTTGTAGGAGCATGGAGTTCTTGATAAAAATAGAGAGAATTAGTGTTGAAAACACTTCTAGGTTGACGAGAATTTAGGGGTGTATTTTACTAATGTTGCAAAATCGGGGGTGTATTTAGTTTCAATTATCAAGTAAAGTGATGTTGTTAAAGCTGTCAATAGTTCAGAGATCAAACTAATAATTTACGCCAAATTCACCAATATTTTCGATACATCTCTCTTTTCCATATTTATAAGCGTTTCTCATAGGATTCTCTGAACTAGTAATTATCTGTCATTTTCAAGTCGATATTTGTACTAAATGGTTCTGCTGTAGACAGGCATTTCTTAAGTTCCCTTAACCTATCATGAATTCGAATTTAGACTTCAATAATTGTTTGTTTGGTCATGCGATGTAAAATCATGAAATAAAATTATCAGAGAAAGTAGATATTTTATTTGGACATGTAATTTAAACTTTTTAATGTTTTTTAATAAACATAAAAATCTCATAAGTTTTAAAACTATGAAAATTATCTCAAATTTTTTATACAATCTTATTAAATAAGAAAAAAAATATAAATTCGCATAATACACTATCACAAAGTTATTCTAAAAAACATAAGATTTGTTGATCAAACTTCAATTCAATAAAAATAATTTAACATAAGTAGTAGCTAGTGTACTAATATAATCCTCTCACATAGTATAAACAATTTCATTATATTGAACTTGCATTTCTCAATCATATGACCGAGAAAACGAGCCATCATTGTTACCTTGGAGCCATTTGTTGGTCAACAATCAACATGGTTGGTAAATAAATTTGATAAAAATAATGAATTTGGTGCATATAAATGGTAAAGTAAGAATTGATTTGAATTAATAATAAATTTTATGTTTGTGAGTATATGTAATCGTTATATGAGATATAAATAGTTTAAAAATTAATCATATGAATTTTAAATTTATTTACATATGAAATAAATGGCAAGTAGATATAAGTATAGGGTTGTTTTTAAAAAAAATAAATTTGTGGGTCAATTTTTATATTTAAAAAATCTCAAACCATAATTTGAAATCCCCAAATCATATTTTTTGGAGAATTTGGAATTTTATCTCATGATATCAAGAGTCCGGAGCAAAAGGCAAAAAAAATTGTCAAAAATTCCAAAAGGGCACATCACTTTTTTTTCTAACCAAAAGGGCAAAATCGCTGCTGACGCAACGATTTCGTCTAAAAAAAACAAAAAAAAAAAATTATTAAAAATCGCTGCCACAGCAGCGATTTTGTAAAAAAAAATCTTTTTCTTTTATTAAAAATCGCTGCGATTTTGTAATATTTTTAATTAAAAATCGCTACTTTTTTCTTTAAAAAAACTAAAACGGCAGATAAAAAAAAAATTAACCAAAAGGGCTTCTGACAAAACAAAAATAAAAATCGCTGTTTATTTTCTCAAAAAAAAATAACTTTTTTTCTAGCAGCGATTTTGGTTAAGAATTTAAAAAAAAGGTTTGTTTTTTAATTTAATATTCTTTTATTATTATTTATGATATATAATTCAATTTTTCTCATGCTTCAACAATTTTATTGAGTATGCTGTCGTCTTGTTTATCATTTTTATATTATTAATAATTAATAATAGGCATGAAAATAATAGTACTCAGCATGAAAAACGCTACCCCTGCAACGATGTGTAAGGAAAAAAAAATTCTGACTTAAAATCGCTGCCACAACAATTTTATTTTTATTTTTATTTTTTTACAATGGCAGCGATTTTTACTAATTAAAAAAAAAATTAACAAAATCGCTGCTGTGGCAGCGATTTTTAATATAAAAAAAAATAAAAAAATTTACAAAATCGCTGCCACAGCAACGATTTTTAATTAAAAAAAAAAAATTTAGACGAAATCGCTGCTAGGGCAGCGATTTTTCTCATTTTGTCAGAGGAAAATCGCTACATCAGCAGCGATTTTTCCCTTTTGGTTAGAAAAAAAAGTGATGTGCCCTTTTGGAATTTTTGACAATTTCTTTTGCCCTTTAGGCTCCGGACTCATGATATCAACATGAAATTGCATGTTCAAACGTCTGCTAAGAATACCAAACATCAATAAAAAAAAATCAACTAGAAATCACACGAAGAAAACAATTGTTAAATTTGTTTGCACTACGAAAAACAGCTTTTAAAAGTAATAAACATACACATAAAATAAATAATTTCTGTGATACTTTTTTTAATTTATAATTTTTGTTTTATTCTTAATGTGATGTGTTGTAGCAACACTACTCTAGAAGATTTATTTTAAATCATACACTTAATTTTTTTATATATGAATTGTGAGCAATTATTTTTCACTCAAAAAACTGGTTCAATCAAACTTGATTTTTTTAAGGTTGAAGTAAAAAGTGACGAAAATATACGACCCAACAATTTTTTGTTAACAGTTTCGGTTCGGTTTAGTTCAGCTATTTGGTTATCAACTATACACAAAAATAAAATAAATAATTCATTCAAAACGTAAAAAAGTGATAACAATCCATTCAAAACGAAAAATAGTTAGAATGACCGACATTACAGAACTTTTGATCACTGAATTTACTACGAACAAAACTTCAAAATTTATTATTTTATCCTAGAAGGAAGAAACAGTGACTTTTAGTCCCACAACGAATTGTCATAGATACCCATATACATGAAACCAATAAGATAAGTGTTCTCACCTTGGGCATTTTTGCTTTCATAAGTAAATTATAAATAAATTTCGATGAAAACATATATAATATCTTTAAAATTGTTTATGATTTTTTTTTATTATGTATGTATAATAATAAAATTTATGTATATAATTTGTCGGTTCGATTTGGTTATTTCTTCGATTTTTTTTAACAAAATCATAACCAAACAAAATACTATCGATTTTTTAAAATCTAAAATCAAACCAAATCCAACCCAAATAAAATCAATTAATCGATTTAATTCGATTTCTCGATTTAGATCAATTTTTACCCAAACACTGAACACCCCTATACATATATTGATGATTAAGCTTGTCATAGGGCCCACTAGATAGACCCTCACTGTGTAATAGTTTGCAAACTACACAGAGAATGTAAATCGTACTAGACAAGCCTTATGCGATAGCCGACAGACTCGACTCAGAAGAAATTGAGGAAAGATCGATCCCGAATCATCTATGTGAATGACCACCTTCCAAACCAACTATGTGATTCTGAAGTACGGGCCTTTCACTAACTTTACTTTTTTAAGCCGAATCATGTAAAACATGATGTCTAATTAAGTGAAAAATAATAGGAGGAGTACTACTTTTTTTAAATTTTATTTCTTTGTTGTATCCTTTGAAATATATAGTGTATGAGTCAAAAAGCTACAAAGCAAAGAGTTTAGGGGGAAAGATTGAAGATTTCAGTAAAGTTTACGGCGAAAAGGAAAAAGCTATTAATTCCACAAAAACAAAATGGATAACGGCTGCTTTACTTTGATTTTTCAGTTGTTGACTGTGTAATGTTCCATTTACAAATTACAAGGCAAACCAAAAATATTGCCTTTCTAATATATGTAGGGTGGAGCCAATCATTATAATTATTATGGTCTATGGACCGATAGAACTCAATGCTTTTGGTTCAGATCTAATATTTATGTTATTAAAATATGTAACGAATATATATATATATATATTCAAAACCTAGTAAACTATAAAATTGTGATCCAAAATGTATAATTTAAAACTTCTGAACACAGAATCCAATGCTATTTACATGAATATTGTGTTTCAAGTTCATTTACCAGCTGATATAGATTAAACATCAAATGATACCTTACATTTTCGCAAATATTGTTCTTTTTTTCTTTGGTTTTCCACGCAGTATTTGTTATGCACTCTAGGCCTGACTAAATGATCTTTGATTCGCAAATGTTTCACATTAAGTGGTAAAATGTTTTCTATCAAAAATGATTCCATACCCAGAAATCAAATCTGAGACCTTTGATTAAGAATAAATGTGTACTTATCATTCTGCCACGACATTTGATGGTCATATATGGTTTAGTATATTAACAAGAGGATGGGGGATCTCTTGATAATAAGTAAACTAGGGGATAAAGCTGACAACAGTTCCTTGCATAAGAGGGAAGTTAAAGATTCAAGCCAAGGTATTTCCACATAAGACAGTCAAGTAAAAAAAAAAAGAAGAGTTGAAAAGGGAATTGCTTCCAATCAAGAAATATAGATCAACTTAAAGGAGAATCTTGAAAAGGCACACACATTACATACTCTTCAAGCAACCCAATATACTTACTACCCTTTTATTATACATATATATAAAAGAGAAACAAAATATTGATAAACAAACAAGTGATAACTAAAGGGGGGCAGAGGGGGTTTCCAAGCCATGGAAGAAATAGTGGTGGAAGCTCTCCTCTTTGGTGATAGACAAGCACAACTCCTTGCTGCAAGACAACTTGCTCAATTTTCCAGCAAGCAAAGGCACAAAATAGCCGAAAAAGGTGTTGTTCCTCCATTGATTTTGATGTTGAGTGCTAATGATTGTGAAGTCATTGAAGCTGCACTCTTTGCTCTCCTTAGCCTAGCATTTCGCAGTGAAAGGTTAGCGCGTGTATATTTCATTCAGGGGTCTGTTTGGTACGAAAAATGTCTTTTGTTATACCAAACATGTTAACGAATAGGAGTGTATCGATACCTGTTTGATTTTCAGAACTGAAATGATGAAAATTCTTGTTAATTTTTGCAGGAACAAGATACTCATAGCAAAATCAGGGGGTATAACAGTGTTATTAGATGTAATTCAATGCGAAAACAAGTTGTTAGTAGAGCTAGGAGTGGCATTTCTCTTGACCCTTTCTTCTTGTGGTTCAAACAAGATGGCAGTTGCTTCATTTGGGGCTATCCCACTTCTACTTGAATTGTTAAATTCACAATCCTACAACAACATGAGCTTCCAAGCTAATTTGGATGTCTTGTCAACACTTCACAATCTTTCAACTTGCAATCAGCTCATCCCTTCCATTGTTTCATATGGAGGGATAGCTACCTTGATCGGACTAATCTGCCTTACCTTGGAGTTGGTAATGGAAAAGGCCGTGGCGCTGCTAGAGAATCTTGTTTCTTCATCAAGAATTGCACTAGAGGAAGCTGCAAGAACGGAGGGAGCAATCCAGTGTTTGGTGGAGGCCATGGAGGAAGGTTAGTTGCTTGATCATCTCTTCTAAAAGTTTAAGTCGTTAGAAATAGTGCACTTCTACTAAATGTTGCGAGTTTGATTCTTTTTCATAGGTTAACCACGTGAAAATATTTTTTGATTTTTCAAGTGGCACTATGATTTGAATCTATGACCTCTTGTCTGTTCTAATACCATGTGTGACCACATTACCTAAACGCTTAAGTTGTCAGAGAGTGCAGAATGTTTAATTACGTCTCTACAGGTTCAAGACAATGTAAAGAACATGCAGTGGCAATTCTACTCCTAATATGCGATAGCTGCAGAGACAGATACAGAGGAATGATCTTAAGGGAAGGAGCAATGGCAGCATTGCTTCAGTTGAGCGTTGATGGTACAAGGAGAGCCAGAGACAAGGCAAAAAGACTGCTTTTTCTTCTAAGAGACTGTTCAAATTGTGGCCAAACGACTAAACAGACGAAGAATATTGTGTTATTTGAGCAGATTATGAGACAGATTGAGCAAGTAGGAGAACCAGAAGGGATGTCAGTAGCTCTCTTAGAGGAAATGATTTCAAAACTTAGAACATGACATTTTCATGTGATAGATGCTCAAGTTGTGTTGATAGTAGCAGTACAATTCATTCTCTTTCTGAGTTTTGGAAAGGGGTACATGATTAATCTTGTATGATTATTATATCATAATATCTGCACATAAACTTATAGGGTTTAGATAGTTTCTTACACTACAGTAATATTTTACTATTATGCAAATATTGAAGTTTAGTTTAGAAAATATTAGTTTGAGGAATATATCAAATGAATAGTAAAAGTCAAGTGAATTCATGTACAAAAGCAACTTCAACTTCCACAAATTTTGCAACAAGACATGCAACTTCCCAAAACCCGTGCTGATCTTCTTATTCATCTTTAACCAAAACCACCAGGAAGTAAGACCCCCACACCTGGAATTTAAAGCATCTTTGTAGAGTATAGACTAAACCTGCAGGTATATGTAGTAAGTAACAGTTGTGTAACTAAGTGGCCCTTTTACGGTGGCTCACTTGAAGAAAACAAGAGGAGCTCATCTCCCCAGTCGGACACGTTCTGCATTTATGTTTTACTCCCTCAGAAAAATCCACACCTAACACGTAGCAAATGTCATGGTCTAGAGTTACATCATTACTCTCTAAAAAGAACCTCTGGATGCATACACTTTCTTGACAACATTTCAGCGTGACTTCTTGTAAAATCCATAAGCAACAGCAACAACAGCCACTGCTCCAGCGACGCCAATGGCAGTGTAAACTTCAGGTTTATCCCATTTTCTGAAACAGGATGGAAGTCTTCCCTGTCCCTTCTCTACCTCTTTTCCCTCAGCATTTGCATCTCTACAACAAGAAAATCCTGCAGCACCTTGACAACAGCCCTGACTAGCAGTTTCTACAGGCGCATTTCCTTTTTTGTCCACAGTGGTTCCACTGAGAACACTCAGCTCATTCACCTTATCAGTTATCTCAGCACGCAGTCCCATTTGGCCCCTATAGTTAACCAGGGTAAAGTGTATCACAACTGTACTCCAAATAATATGAGAAGAGCAAATATTTAACTTTAGAACTGCTTAACAATTTGCTTCCAATTGAAACTTAGCGAGATCAAAATAGAAGTTTTATAATGCCAGGACTTCTCTGTAATAGGAAAGGCATCATCTTTGGCACTCTATTACATAACTAGTCAGCAAAATCAATCCAACTTTTCCCACCAACAATGACATTCATATTCGTCTTCAAACTGAATGCAGATAATAGGCATCCATCACCAGCAAAAAGGCAACAGAAAAAAGAAAATAGATGTGACAAGACCAAAGATCCATTATCTTGTACCACTCTTTATTTACTTTTGATCATGATAGTTAATTAATTAACATACAATCAGTAAAGCTTTCGCAAGCAAAGCATTATGATTACCTTTATGAAAAAATTGGCAACATGAGCAGATGAAGCAATTATAGAACATTGTCTTGTAATCACTAGCAAATTTTCTATTAGTGATGCCAGTGATTGACCTATTTTTAACCTTGGTGCAAATAACGCAACAATTAAGTTTGGCTAAGTTCAAGTAAACATTAAAGTCACAGTGAGTGGTTTTGTTAAGGAAACAGCAAAAAGATAATAGGTGGGTTTATATAAGGTTTCAACATACATGATATGTGTGTGTGTATGCATCTGTGCTTAAGTATTTATGCATACTTTATTTTAGGATGGTGGCCTCTGAGACAACTTGTATGCACGTCTACTAATCTACAAGGTTGCTTGTCCAGCCAAACACATTCGTCCAACATACATGATATTTGTTGACATTAGTTAGATTTATGAGATGAATTCCCTAATATGAGTAAGGGAGTGATCAAATCATTTTTCTTTAATAAGCATCATAATCATAATATTAAGGGGGGCATTACTATTCTTACCACGCCAACCTACACCAGAAAAGAAAAATGGACTGAACCAAATTTGTAACATCTATGAGCAATAGAAATTCAATAACATCTAAAAGAGTACCAAGTTAGCACAAAGTCTAACATCTAAAAGAGTACCAAGTCATGCATTGAGGGTCATTTGGTTGGAGATATTAGAAAAATGATTCCCACATTTGGTTTGAGGATTAAGAAAATAACCATTGTATAACTAATATAACTGAATGTCTAAACCAAGATTTACTCAAGCGAGTTAGTGTGTGGTTAGATGATTGATGATTAAAGGGAATGTGCAGAGCACTCTTTTTCCAGGCAAAAGCTTGCTTAATTTCTGATCATAATTACATTGAGAAAACCCAAAGCAGAAGAGTAAAATCTGTCTTATAAGCATTTTTACCAAGAAAAGCATCGGGAATATTTCCTTAAGATTAAGTGGACGAGACCAAACCTCCCTAAAGCTAAATGAAGAATTTATAACAAATATAGAGCAAACCCCATATTGTGCAAATGAGAAACAAAAGCAAAACACATCCAATACAAACCTCCAAAGTCGTTCAAGGATTTTTCCCTCTCTGATATGCTCGTCCAGCAAAATAGGTACCTCATCTGGGGTAACATAGCCATACCTGCATTATGACAATGGACCACATATAACATATCTATAATAGACATTCTAATGAGGAGCTTCTCCACTTTGATCCATTTAACATGCCACATACTACTGAATTGGTCAAGAAACTGATGGTAACTAGAAGAGCACCTCAATAAGTATATAATTAGCTCTTACCAATGCCCAGCAATTTTCCCTTCTTTATCAGTACTGTAGATTATCACATTACCAGCATACTTGTGGCCACCAACATGTGAACAAGCAGCCACATGAACTTCGTTTTTCAAGTCCTTGGACTCAATGGCCTTGTTGAATTCCTCAATCAGAATTGGTCCACAGACACCACACCTTCGATCTCGATTATTGTGGGAACAGACAAAAACATAAGAACCGCTTATTGGCTCCTGCGGTCCAGAAGTCCATGGCTTGCCACTCACAAGCACATCCTCAACAAAAGCATCAACATCTGACTCCTTCAAATTCCTTGATTAAAAGAACCAGACATAAACTCAAGTTCAAGGTAAGGTAATGCTTGGAGATGCATAGAATGGTTAGGTCAAATATGTTTCAACAAAATCATGAGGTAATTAAAAAAATGAACCCTTGGTCCTAATTAGTTTGTCACTTTTTGCTAACTAAGTGAGATCTAAAAAGGACGTAAATTGCACTACATTAATTCATTTATTTTAAACTAAAATTGAGATATTGAGATACAAAAAGTGTCAAAAACATTACTCTATGAGATAGAAGAGTACAGCAATGTGGTATTTAATCATACAGGACTAATTTCTTCCAAAACAACATAATGTTGTGAAGAAAAAAGAATCAAGTAAGCATTTTGCCCCCAAGGCCTAGCTCAAGTGGCAAAAGGTGGAGGATTTGTGGCTTAGGTCACAGGTTCAAGCCCCACACCATGCAAAGCGAAGCCCGGTATTTAAGTGGAGAAGGGTAGAGGGGCGGGCCCATTATCCACCGAGTTTAGAAGGCTGTGATTGGTCCAAAGGGCGGATCACAGACGGATTTCTCGGTTATCAAAAAAAAAGAATCAAGTCAAATTCATGATGTTTATTTTTCTTTTCTAGATTTCAGACAGACTAGTTATGTATTTCATCACTTCTAGTCTACTACACACAGAATAATACAATGAAAATTTAAAAGAACATAGAAGAATATCGAAAACTACCTGTATTTGATCATATCAGGAAAAATCAGAACATCTCCATCCGATAATCCAATGTCTTCACGTACTTCGCAAATCGTCAAAATAGTCTACCACAAACAATCACCGAGCCAATAAACGTATTAAACTCAGTATCACACTTGCAAAGCTAAAACCGTAAAACTACAGACAGCATTCCAATTGATCAGCGAAGTTGAACTATTATATTGTGTACTAAAAATTTCTCCAACACACATTGAAAAGCTAATAACGTAAACCTACTAATTGTGCATTCTAATCGACCAGCTAGCTAAGTATTCTTATACTTGTAGTAAACTTCGAACACTATAAATTATAAACAAATGTTCAATAATGTTATTTATACTAGTTCAAAAGTATTATCCATACTAGATAAAAAATAACCGATATGCTAATTTCTGAATCAAAAACTAAATCTAATAGAGGCGAAGTTCATTACTAACGTTGACTTAAGCAATCACTAACCTTGAGTTTGATATCATCCCTGCGAGCTTTAAGAGTAGCAGCAAATAGCTTCGGAAGTGGATCAGAGTCGGAGGATTCAAGGTGAGAAGGCCAAACTTCATGTGATTTGTAGCAGAGGAATACGTGACGATCGTAAACGGTAGCAGTACCGGCAAGCTTAAGTTCATACATTTCTGGGCGCTGGAACCCAAACTTGACGTCGTCGGAGACGATTTCGTCCTCCGAGTTTCCGGCCATCGGTGTTTGTTAGAATTCGCAGAGAGAGAGAGAGAGTAGTGAAAGTAAAATGGGAAACGTGGAGAGAATGACCCTATTGGAGTACTAAGTAGAAGGAATTTTTGACAAGTTATTTGGTCTTATGTTGCAAAACTCATAAGCACCATTTTTTTTTTCTTTGGACTATTTGGAAAAAGGTAATGAAAAGTCCAAAGAAATATTTTTTTTACTCCCTCCATGGTGATAGCCTTGACTTGACACAATATATTAGAAAAAGTTTTTAAAATTTGTGATCTAAAATAATTCTTAAATATTTATATGGCAGTAAATTAATAAGGAAAAGGCACTAAAAGAGCCATTTCTTCATATTTGACTTTAATGTGCGTATGTTATGGACGTCAGGCTAAATTTGTGATCTAAAATATATATGGCGATAAACTAAAAAGGAAAGGGCACTAAAAGAGCCCATTTTTTTCAATATTTGACTTTAAGATGCGTGTTGTGGGCGTCAAGATAAATTCCAGCTGCCAACTTTCTAAATTTGAATGGTGGGTGTGAATAAAAAATTGAGTAAATTTGACTAATTTCTTGTCTTGTAATAGAAATTCAATTGCTAAACGCTAGGACAGGGTCATACAACTCTCTACTTAGTATATTAGATTAGAGAACAATTTGAATTTCTGAAAACTCACTCTACATTAGTAGGAAAAAAAAATTATAAATTTTTTGTGTTAAAAGAAATTTGTATGCGATGGTAATTAGTACTGTAACAAACTTGTACTTCCTTGGTTGTGGTGGCATTGGTGTACTTATAAATAGTACCCCTTGTCCCTAATTACTCGTTCATTTTTTCTTTCATAGTTGTCCCTAATTACTTGTCCATTTTGACAAATCAAGAAAGGACAATTTTTTTTACCTATTATACCCTTAATTAAATGATTAATTACTTTAAAAAATATATAACTTTTCATCCACTTCATAATTAATAGGGGTAAAATGGTAAACTCACTATGTCATTAATTATTTTCTTAATAGGTATATCAATTCAAAAGTGGACAAGTAATTAGGGATAGAAAGAGTAACAAACTTGTACAAGCTTATAAATAGAAGTGTGATGGTGGTTGACAGTAATAGTTGGAATGGTTGATGTGATAGTGAGTAGTGACTACCGGTGGTTGTTGGTGATTCATAGCAGTGGTGGTTGTAATCGTAGAGGTGGTTGGTGATTGATAACAGTGGTGGTTGTAATCGTAGAGGTGGTTGGTGATTGTTATGTTTGACACTAATGATGGTGATGGTTGACGATGATGGTTGTGTAAAAGTCATCTTTCAAAAAGACTTGCATAGTTTTGCCTTGCTTCAGTCCAATTCATTTGTCAATCAACTCTTTCCTTCATAAGTGGAACCTCTAAAAGCACCAGCAGCAAAACTCACCTTTATAAGCCTTATGCTTCTCACATTTCAGTCCTCCACATTATCATACTTAGCCATTGACACCTAAAATAACTTTATGGACCAGAGAAGTAGACAACAACGACAAGCCATTTCATTCGTCAAGTTGGATAAGCTTTAAACACTGACAAATGAAGAAGATATGTGAGAAAAAGTGGCATTCCATAATCCAATTCCTATGCATTTGCATTTCAGGACAGTATGCACTTTACATGTTCATACGAAAGGAACAATGAATTGATGTTCTTCCTAAGGGATCTTCATCATATAAGATGATATGGGGACTTAAACTGTCAAGAAAACAAGTATACTCAGAAGAAATCAATCTCAAAATAATTATCAGTAGGTTTCACATCAACACCTGGACCCGTTGTTGCTGGTGCTCTGGGCGCATCATGTAGCACAAACGCCTTTGGAACATCTGGAGGACTAGCACACCGGATAAGTGCCCAATTAACGCTCTGAAAGAAAGGGTGCTGTTTTATTTCTGTAGCCCCTCGCCTATATGCTAGGCGATGCTGAGGCTCTTTCACAAGTAGACCTCTTATCAAGTCCCTTGCAGCAAAACTAACACTAGGCGATGAAGGGAATCTCAGGGGCTGGCCAACGACATTAAACAAGGTGGCTCTGTTGCCTGCTCCTTTAAAAGGTGTTTGCCCAAACAAGAGCTCATAGAGAAAGATCCCGAAAGTCCACCAATCAACGGCACTACCATGCCCCTCGCCTTTAATAATTTCTGGAGCAAGGTACTCATGTGTTCCCACAAAAGACATGGATCGAGCATTTGTCGGTTCAGCCATGAGCTCTGGAAGCGGGCTCACTTGATTGTGCATCTCAGATTTCTGTTTCGTCTTCTTTCCTTTCTTGGGCCTTAGGAAACGCGGTGAAAAACATGCAGGCTGGATGACACAAGATGGCTCAATACAAGCAGGCTGGACACAGTATGATGAAGTCTTCGACTCTAAGCTTGAATTTGAGGATTTAACCAATGTTGGACTCACAGCACACCTCAAGGAGAGGTCAAAATCAGACAGCATTATATGGCCATCTTCTCGAACCAAAACATTCTCTGGCTTAAGATCTCTATAAATGATTCCAAGCATGTGCAGGTATTCTAGAGCAAGGAGAATTTCTGCTACATAAAACCTATAATCCAAAACAACAACATAACAAGTGCAAGTTAACATCACTGATCAAGATGCATGGGCACCTTCGTAAATTTAGTACATGATATGGAAAACAACAAACAAATCTTGAGTTGAGAAAACCACTCCATTATCCATGGCACTCTAGCAGATATAATAACCAACACTACAAACTTTATGCCAATCAGTTTTCATTTCTTAACCGAATGATTTACTGATGAATATTAACATGTATATTGGAAAATAATATAATGTAAATGCAGTAATTGCATAATGGATAAAAGACAAGGATCCAGTTTGAGTTCAATGTTTCATATAAGTGAAGAAAGCTAGATAGAATAAGCAATCTGTTTAACTCAATTCACGTCAAGGCAAACAAATGGAGTAAAAATAAGTGAACTGTGACGAGCATAGTGCAGGATATCTCAGCTCTCATCATCATGGTTTGAACTGTAAGACCACTATATGCTACAGAAGTAGCTAAAAAAATAATATTCTAGCCACTACAATTTATCCAGGACCTCCTTTATGCCAAAGATGAATAGGAATTCCAATTTAATAGGGTTTCTTGAGACCCCCTTATATCATGATATATGTAGGTTTCAAGAAAGAAAATTTGTTAACATAGACAAAAACAATCAAATATGATAGAGACCGGTTTATTGGGAAATCAATGTAACGTACTTTGATCATTAAGATTGCAGCAAGAACTAACTTATTGACCGTGAAACCTACAGATCAAAGATGTCCTGAATATAAAGATATATGGACAAAATAAAACACAGATCAAAGATGTCCTGAATATGTAGATATATGGACAAAATAAAACACTTCCAGCTGAAAGGAGATTTAAGTGAAATAGCTACAACATCAACAACTATGCATTTCAGAAACTAGCCTAACCTGGCAGCATGCTCGGGAAAAAACTTTCCTGGCTGTCTTTGCCGAAGTGCATGTAAATCTCCTCCAGGGCAGAATTCCATCACCAAGCAAGAAAATTTGTCTGTTTCAAAGTGTGAATATAGTGTTGGTAGAAAAGGATGATCCAGAGACTGTAGTATCTCTCTTTCTGTCTGAGCTCTTACAGTTTTCTTGCGACTCTCTAGAGCTGCATTGTCCATCACTTTCATGGCAAAATAATCTCTTGTGCCAATCAACTCAGCTAGAAAAACATTTCCTATATCACCACCTCCCAATCTCTTCAGAAGTCTGAAATGGTTGAAGCCCAGTGTTCCATCAATAGATCTAATGGCTTGAATTGCATCCCACCTTGTATCATTTGCCTGATGTGGTTTATACATTGTACTGCCGACACTAGTAGAGCTGCTTTCATCACTAATATCACTACCTGTGCTGCCTCTGTAGAAACTTGTTTTTCTGCTATCACTGATATCGCACGAATTGCTAACATCACCACTTCCACCAGACTTGCCCATGCTGCTAGCACATTCACTGATGACTTCTGTAGTGGTGAAACTTTGTTTGGGTTCTATGTACTGTGTGGCAGTATAAAAGCTATTCTGTGGACTAGGACAATAGCTTATTCCAGATGGAGATGTCAACTGACCATTTAGAAGGTCAGCATCTCCTCTGGCAACAGCATGTAACATAAAATCCCTGCGTTCCACATAGCCACCTGACGTAGTGTGCTTGTTATCATGAAGTGGATCCTTAATAGATGATTTGGTTTCAAAGATTAATACGCGGTCCAGTGAACATTCTTCTGATGGTTGATCAAGAGCATCTTCTATTCTTTGACACTCTTTTCCTTTAGTCGATTCAGAATAGTGTCTCCTCGAGTCAGAGACATCATCCCTCTTTATACGATCACTGGATGATTTATGCGAACTCTTGGAAGCAGCCACTGACCCTGTTGGGTTATCAGTTGGCTTTGACCCAATATCAATAGCTATTGGACCGAAGGACAACTCTTTACATCTAGATTGTCTCATTGATGTAGGATGGGGAGGACGACTTGTCCTGGAAGCTGAAGATGTATTACCCTTAATAGCAGTGAAGGGAGTGCGACTGTTTGGCAAGGAACTGATTCCTTCAACAAGTGACTCCATTATTCTCTTTCACCTAGACACATCCATTGTACCACAAAAAGTGAGAGTATTAGCTAATGTTACTCTATGAGACAAAATAAGCACTTAAAGCCATTTAGAACAAAGTATTTTTTTTTCTAATAAGTAACAATTCTGGAATAGGTTCGACTACCAGCACAAAATCCTTAAACAAATCAGAAGGAATCTTTGGCAAAGAAACTACTAAACTTGTAACTAATCAATCTATCAACTACGTCTCAATACTTAACTTGTAACTAATCAATCAATCAACTACGTCTCAATACTTAACTTGTAACTAATCACTCAATCAACTACGTCTCAATACTTCACTTGTAACTAGTCAATCAATCAACTAAGTCTCAATACAAAACTAGTTGGACTCAGTGATCTCTGTATGAACACTACACTTTAACTAAATACACTCTATTCCGGTTCAACAACCATCTCTGTTCAAACTCCCTTTACTTGTAGGAGTACATCTTGGATTCGTTCATTACAATCAATGCTTTAAAATCAAACATAACTTCAACTACACAATTGCATGACAGTAGATATCAAAGATCTTTCACACCATACATTACATTATCAATTAAGTTACTTCTTAAATCCAGGAAAGAACATACACCAAAAAAGGCATAAACTTTAACACTTCTTGCATGGTTCTCTGAAGTTTCCTTCTTTACTTCTTCCCACAATTTCACAAGAATTATCAAAACAGATAAACTAACAAATAGCAGAAAAAGGGGTTCTTGATTATTACCTGATTAAAGAAATGAGACCCAGAAATTTAATCTTTCATTACTGTTGAGACCCTTTCAAGAACTCGCTCCAAAAGTGAAACAATCTTTACTCTGTAACTCCTTTTTCAGATCCGATCGAAAACAAAAAACAAGAAAGATGATAAGTAATATAATTTTCTGGCGAATTAATGAGTTGGGGCTAAGTGGGGTAATGGGGTTTGAAGAGAAATTAACAATGGAGAAGAAAAAGGAGAGAAAGTTGTATGAATGAAAGAATGAAAGAAAACTAAGAAGCAAAGCAAAAGACAGAGAAACAAAGCAAAGCTAAAGCAAATTGATTCGAGAAAAGCTGTCTTCACCTTTAAGAGAAATTATATATATACTATAATTCTCTTTGTGCTTTACCTTTCAACTCATTTTCTTGCTTCTTATACTGAACTGAGAGTAGTAGTATAGAAAGCTTCCTTCTTTATCGTTAAATACAAAAATATGTATACTGTAACTTAGCACTGTGTGTGTGAGAGAGAAAGCTGGAAAAAATGCATATTAATATTTGCATTAGAAAACATTGGACAACTTTTATTCAGAGTACGGAGAGCAATTAAGCCAGCCAGCTATGTGGATATCCTTGTTAAAATTCCATTTTAAGGCGACTAAGCTATAATCGAGTTGATTGAACATAGATCTTTTGAATGATTTATTTTAGGTTTGGTATCATAAGTATTTTTTTAGTTGAGTTTGCAATACGTGAGTTTGTTAATGTAATTTATGTTTGTCAGTGATTTATGATTTTTATATTGAAATGAAGTCTACCTCGAGAGCAAATGAAAGATAGTGATCACAATTTGTAATTATGAAAAAAGTGATATTTCGATCAAACTTATTTTAATCAACATATAGAAAACTATTTTTATGTTCTTAATCTAGCAGGACTTTTCGATGTAAGTTGATTTTCTCGTACGAACTTGTTAATGCAATTTATATTTATCTGGTGATTTGCAAATTGTTACATTTAAATGAAGTTTACCTAGAGGCTAGAAAGCACATGAAAAATAGCGACTAGGATTCCTTGTTGCTAGCAAAAACAATGAATTCATTTTAATTAGCACATAGAGACCTATTTTTATGTTGTTAATTTAGTAGGACTTTCCTATTAAAGTTGAAATAGGATTGATTTATGGGGGGGGGGGGGGGAAATTGGATCATATTTTAGATTTTTGTTTATTTTTTCAAAAGCCATATGAATACAAGAAATTACTTTTTAGATAATATAATTTTTTAATTTAATATTTATTTATATATTGCTTAAATTGTATCATGTTCCAACATTTTTTTGCTTTACTTTAGTTGAAAGTTTATCAGAATCAGTCTCTCTCTATCTTCACAAGATATGATAAAAATTTGCATACAAATTTCACTTGTAAAACTACACTAAATAAGTAATATTAGTGTTAATCTAACATATTCTCATAAACTAATTTTTAGTTTGTTAAAAAAAATGAACGGTAATCTAAAAAAATAATAAATCATATGACAAATTAAAAATATATATTAAATAATTGTCTCAAAAGAAACAACCGGCAAAGAATTGATGGAATAGATTATATATTACCCACAGACCAAAGTAGTTAGTATTTCATATAGAGAAACAGTGCTAGTCGTTTGGCCAATGTGTTTTAAACTATTTAACATTTTTAGAAAAATATGAAGTCATTTATTACTTTTTAAAAAGACATTTGCATTATTTTTTTCTCTAATTTGAAGATGTGTGAACAAAAAATTTAATCTAAAGTTCTAAGGCATATATAAGCATTAAACTAAATTCACATAGACGAAAATCCTTCCACACCCTATATTGCAAGCAATTTTGAAATTTCAAGTTGGCACTTGGAAATAGAAAATGTCGATTGCTTATTTTCGTTGTAAAACATATTTTTATTTATTTATTATCGTTAAAGTCTTCTCATCGCATTTTAATGGAGTAATAATTTAAACAGCAAAAAAAAAATATTATGGTTTGCAAACGTCTAAATTTTCTATATGAGAAACTAAAAGAATCCATTTACTTAAAATGAGTAAAAAGATTTTATTAGCTTAATTAATGCGTAGATGGAATGAATTTTTTTATCATCTAATTTAGGATAGACGAAGTATTTAAAAATGCATTTTTGGTTTTCATTTAATTTAATCATAAGTCTAAAATTCAACCTTTATATATGACCAAGAAATCCTCTTTTAAAGTAATATAAAAATATAAAATTTTAAGAAAGAATCATTAACGAAATAAATATTGATTCCTTAAAATATACAACTTCTAGTATTTCAAATGCAATATGATAGTCGTTGATGGGACAATTCATTGAATTCTAATAATCATATATAGTTCAAACATTCTTTTGTTGCTCCAACTGTAATTTCATTACTCCTAATGGTTGATAATTTAAATTATGTAGATCAACATTTATTAAAATATATATTTTTATTGTATCAATATAACAAAAAATGACAACTTATAATATTTTCGTATACTTTTTAAAATATTAAAATTTTATTTTAAAAATATTAAATTGATCATATTTAATTTTATTTTAATTATTGATCAAATTGAATCTTTAGAATTAAGAAATAGTATCATATAAATTGAAATAAAACGGTCAATATATTGAATTAACATGTCCCATTCGGAATAAACTTGTTATTAGTATGATAGTAAATAACAATAACGAAAGCAAAAGGAAATAAGATAATTTATTTGTGTTCGCCACATGTGTCAAATCAATAAATACTATTCTTGTTTTACATATGATTAATTAATATATATTTTTACTTTAATTATACTCCCTCCGTCCACTATTATTTGTCAGGGTAAGATCATACACAACTCTTAAGAAAAATTTAATATAAAGTGCAATTTGACTAATATAATCCTACTATCAATCATTATTAAAATGACTTGTACTTTTTGAAAACTATAAAATCAACTTTTTTTACATTAAAGTAGTCTTGTAACTTTAAAATATCTACTTTTTGAAACTAGTAGTTATGTACTCCCTCCGTCCACAATTGTTTGTCAGGGTAAGGTCATGCACATCCCTCAGAGAAAATTTAATAGAAGGTGTAATTTGACTAATATAACCCTACTATACCAAGAATATCAAAAGTCTACATAACTTTTCAATTGAACTACACTATCATTAAGGGTAGAATTGGAAAAAGGTGATTAATTGTTTCTTGATTGTTTAAATTGACAATTAATCTTGGACATCTATTTTTAGTATACCTGCCAAATAATTGTGGACGGAGGGAGTAATTATTAAGGGCAGAATTGGAAAAAAGTGATTAATTATTTCTTAATTGTTTAAATTGATAGTAATTAATTTTGGACAACTATTTTTAATATACTTGACAAACAATAGTGGACGGAGGAAGTATTAAACTAACATAATTTGGTTGTATTAGGTTGGTGTAAATTTGTAATTACAGGATTAGCGGTATCATTAATAATTAATTAATTGAAACTCAAAAACATTAACTACTATTGCGGAGGCTTCACATGCACGCATGTGACATACTAGAACCGCCGCATGTGCACCGCCGGTCAATATTCTCCGGTTATTAAAGGGTTATCCATTTAACTAATCTCTGTTTAGGGCAAGTTAATCCTAGATACGGCAGGTAATTGAATTGGTTGAGCAAGTGATTTTTTAAATAAAAAGTCGCACAAAATTTACGTAGTACTCACTATGTCCCTAATTACTTGTCAAATTTTCCTTTTTTATTTGTCCATTTTGACAAATCAAAAAATGAATTATTTTTTACTTATTATACCCTCAATTAATTACTTTGAAAAAAGTATAAACTTATTGAAAATCTAAACTTTTTAATTCATCCACTTCATAATTAATTGGGGTAAAATAATAAACTCACTATGTCAATCATTATTTTATTAATAGGTGTGTCAATTCAAAAGTGGACAATAATTAGGGACAAAGAGAATATGATTTATCTTTTCAGTGTGACTTACGAATTGTTAAACTAGAATGTTGCACACAATTTGCCTAAAACAAATTATCTTTTTATTTAGTAAACTATTATACTAAATCGAGATGTACAAACGAATAAAAAAAAAGAGATAGTAATAACCAAGTAATTGATTCTATAAGAACATAGGTCAACGTATAGGCAGCACGCCTAAATTTGTGCATCATTGTGGAATAATTATTGAATATTTACCTTAGTGTCTTCTTGTCCATCATGACCACAAGACAATTAATTACTATATTTCTATAGTTTTCTTTCTTTTTTGGTCACCTAATAATGAGATTATGGCACGATTAAAGTGATATATTGGAGTATATACTCCGTTAATTCACTATTACTTTGTTATATTTAGGCTCGACACGCTCATTAAAAAATAATAATTAAATAATTCTTTTACTACACTATTTCAATTAATTGATGGTAGGATTAGTTTTTTTAAAAAACATTTAGAAAATAAGTAACTAATGCTAAAAATATGTTTTCTTGATACGTTAAAAATGATGAATAAAACTGATTTTTTTAATGAAATAACAAACAAATAAAAATAAACAAAATAGAATAAAAGTCTTGAATTCATTTTTATCGTCATTTATTTTTGAAAAAGACATTCTATGTGCTTAGTCCATGTAGAAAATTAAGTGTACGTGAATCATGATATAGGAGGACGCATTATTTATTACAAACAAAAAATAAAAGTATGGTTGATAATATTTTTTATTTTTCAATTATTATAAATTCAGATATTAGTCTGATATCAAATTCAACATATTAAATATTCAATTAATTAAAATGTCAGCTTTTGATTTCTAGCATGTAAATATATATTGATAAATTTATCATAATTATTAATTGTGTCACTTGAATATGTTATGTTAAGTTTGAATCATTACTACATATTCAAAGATGGATTTTTAATATTATAGCATCAAATTTTTTTGAACCCAGTATTTTTGCCATAAAACATAAAATTTATTTAAATTACAACAAATGATAGACAAAAACTTACAACTTTAAAAATATCAATATAAGAAGCTTACATATTGAGCCAAAATATTTAATTTTGAATCTACTTTTATATATCCTCTTTTTTATTATCCCTTCTAGGAATCCTCACCACTTTCACTCCTTTGATGAATCCAAAATCTTAAGATTAAAGATAGAAGACGATTACTATCCAAACAACTACTCTTATTTGATCCACCTCACTCTAACTATATTTGACTGTAATATAATTTTATAAATAATCAAAATTAAACTTTACATATTACTTAAACGATATAGAAAAGTTATTATCCTATAAAAATATTTTCTTCATATGAAAGAGATTAAAATTTTAATTTAGCAATTGATGATTCATTAGTAAATGTAAAGACATGGTGCATGCCCTGCCCTATCACGCGTTGGAAAAGAGAAGAGACAGTGTGTCCCACAATGTCTGCAATCAAGCATACATGCTTATATCAATCAACATTATTATCCTTTCCATTAATAGGAAATCAGCTCATCGTTATTTATAAATTGAATAGCAGAAAATAATTTTTTTATATTAAAAGTAAACATAATTTTTTATTTTTTTGGTAAGTTACGTACAAATAAATTCTACTGCCTACAGAACTTCCCCTCTGCTATAAAAATATCATCTATCTTGTTTTTTAAGTATGGAAATTCATTAATTTCTTTGTAAGACGTATGTTTTTTTAGGGAAATGAGTTTAAGAAAAGTCGAAACTGTTGACATATTCTCTCGATTTGGTTTGATTTGATTTGATTTTCAATGTGAATAAGTGATGATATTTAGTTTGATTCTATATTCTAAAAAAACAAATTGAATATATAAATATACTAATTTATAATTTGTCATGACTATAAATATGTTTTTGTGGAGATGTTTCTTTTTTGGTAGGATTTTTGTGGAGATGTTATACATACTTTTATTCATTAAAATGTTTTTCTTGACTGTTTGCTTGTATATATTGAAGTATTTAGGAATGATTTATTTATATTAGTAAGGTTATATAACTTTTTGAAAAATATATATAAATGTGAGATTGTTGTTTTATCAACAAAAGATAAATGATTGTCATATTTTAAAGTGAAATATTTCACGTATAGATATTTTGATAGATAATAGGTTTATCAATCTGTTTGATTTCTGATAGACATGGACCACTATATGAGACATTGTGTATTTAGTTGATAGATACATTCCAACAAGCATAATCAGTTTGATTTTAAGGTAGACCAAAACAAATATAAATTGAACCATGAATATTAATTTAAGGACTTCAAAATTTAAATAAAGGAAAAAATAAATTTAAATGAACAGTAGCAATATAAAAAGACAAAAGGGTATTCATTCTACTTCTAATGTAATACTTTCTCCATTCCATATTAATTGAATTTTTGAGGTATTTTTTTATTTTTCAAATTGACTTAATTGTTCAGTTTTCAAGACTACTTTTAA
>JAJOOS010002075.1:0-23781 GCA_029582725.1 Solanum chiquidenum
TAGAAAAATAAAAGAGAGAAAACAATGAATGTAGGTTAAAAAAAAAGTTTCGATACAACGTAAAAAAAAGTGTGTTAATGAATTTAAATACAAGATTAAAAAAGTAAGATTATTTTTTTTAAAAATTGAATTTTTTTATTTTAAAAAAAAAATTAAGAAAATAATATTTTTTTTTAATTTTTTTTAATTAAAAAATAACATTTATACACGTGGCGGACGAGTGTGTACAAACACAACCAACTTGGGTGGCTGAACGTGCCACATCAGCACAAAAGCTGCACAAAAATACAAAAAAAATGAGTTCAGGGGGGTAATAGGACCCTAGTTAAGTTTAGGTGTGTCTCTGGGATTTCGGTCATAGTCTAGGGGGTACTTATGCATTATCCCTTCTAAGAACTTCAAGTAGTTCTAGAATCACCAACATAAATAAAAATTTCTTCTTCTCCAATTTGAGTATAGAACACGAAATCACTTTTAGCATAAAAATGTTTAGTAGCCCTAAAATCTAACACCCATTTTCTCACATATTAGCCACAAAATTCGTTTGAGATATGACCACAATAATTTATATCATCCGCACACTCAAATCTGTTAAAATTTAGACATAATTTACGTACCTTATTAACACGAATGCAAAGATCCAATTATCTTTCACAATGCAAAGATCCAAAGACAACCTGTTTTTTTTTCCTTTTTTCTTCTCAATCCGTGACACCTCTTGTAAATTAAATTCTCAACAATTCAAAGGTACCAATAAAGTGGCAATTAGTCCATTGCACTAAGAAAATGAACAAGAACACTATTGACCTACAGAGCATTCTCATCTCTCTTTATCGAGTCATTTCGGCAGTCTTTGTAATTAATTTTCCGCAAGAATAAAGTTTGAAAATATCCTTAAGATTGTTGTAAATCTTACGGAAAATACCTTCTTGACGAACACTTGTACCGAATTCTCATAGCTTGAGGCGTGTCGAGAGACATTGTCCTTAAGGATATTTCACTCGGTATAGGTGTATTCCCCAGGATTCAACAAGCTCTTCTAGTATAAACTAGGAGTCAGAAACTAACAAAAATATAATAATATAAGCCCAGTAAAATATATAAGAACAAGAAGGATCACTCATTGTCTTTTCTCAGTTATGCTCTATAAGAACACAAGAGACATATATATATACCCCAATAAAAACCATCAACCAACGGATCATGAATTTATAATCCAGAGTCAGCACCAATAAGTGATGTATAGCCAGTATTTAAATTCAGTTTTTATTCCCACTGATCTTTTCTTGGACGATGCGGCAACCAGAAGTTTTGGATGGATGAAGAAGTTTTTTATGCTATCACTACAGTCAATTTCACGTATGGCTAATGAATATTTAGTCAAAGAATTAATTTTTTATATATAAAATCTCAAATAAAGCCAATTTGACCGTGTAGAGTGAAGGTTGAAGATCATTTACAATTGGTTGCCATCGTCTAAGTCGAGCTGATGGCCTAGGAAGAAACATTATCAAAATAATTATAAATTTCTCTCTCACACACGCATAGAAGGAGTAAAAGAACAATTCCAGCGGAGATTAAAGATTATTTAAGATTAGAGTTTGATCAAATACTTGTCCGAACATTATGTGTAACGACCCGTAAAACGAATAAGTGAAACTAGAGCCTAACTAGTGAGTGTGTGAGTTTGTCATGAGGTTTGAGGTGGTTTGATGTTGTCCCGAACTTTGGTTAAGGGGTTGAGGGGTTTAGGGGTTAAACATCAAGGTACGACTCCCCAAGGACCACCCTAGGGGTCCTTAGGATGACCCTTAGCCTAACCCCAAGGCTGCCCCAAAATGAGTTTTGTTGCCAAAATGTGGTGACCTACGGAAGGGGTCCACGCCCCGTAGGTCCATCCACGCCCCGTGGATGGCCTCCATAGGTCAAGAGCCCATGAACCAAGCTGCAGCCCCAGACCACGGACCAATAACACGGTCCGTTAGTGAACTTATGGTCCGTAGGTCTAGGGCGTGAGTCACCAACTGTTTTGCTGTCAAGTTGCGGCCAAGTGTGGGGGCCTTTTGGTAAATTCATGTTAAGTCTTGTTTGGTTGGGGGACGGTTTTAATTAGTTATTTATGGTATTTTAAGGGTTTTTAAAGTATTAAAACATAATTTAGACTTCATTATTTTCAAAACCCAAAATCAAACCTGCCCTCCCCTCCAAAAGTTCTCTCTCTAGAAACCTCCATTGGAGGTGAAGACTTCAAGCTCTCTAGGTCAAATCTTCAAGTTTTTCAAGGGATTTTCATGGGATTCTTCTTAAAAAGGTATGGTGGTCTTTATCCTTGACTTAGTTTCTTTCAAGGAGCCAATCTCAAAAGTGATTACAAGTCTCCAATGTTTTCTCTAAAACCCTAGTTTTCAATCTATGCATGGTTTCGACTCAAAATGATTTCTAAAGGCTTTATTGTATTGAATTATGAATGGATTGTGGATTTAAAGATGAATTAAGATGATTTCCTCCTAAAACCCATGTTTTTCCCCAATTTACTAAATTGTGATTATTGATTGGGAGTTGATGGATTATTCAAGTATGTTGATTTGATGATGCTTATATTAAATTAAGTGATTGAAACATGTCAATTTCCTATTCTATTGTAGTATCTTGGATTTATGGATTGATATTGGTTCTTAGCCTTGAAGGGTAAGTTATGATCAAATTACATGTTGAAGTAGAATTGTGCTTGATCTATTGATCCACTTGAAAGGTGGAGGTGTTTACTTACTGTGTATATTGTGGTATTGAATTGATGGATATCTTCCTTGTACCTCTATATATGAAAGATCTATGTGTGATCATGATGTCAAGTATGTGTGTGTGATTTCAATGAATGTATAATGATCATGTTAGAATGTAATTGTGTTATGATTGAATGTTATTTCTCAATTAACACCTATGAATGATGAGGCTATATGTGAAAGGTTATTCTCACATACTCACACTCATTAATGAGTAATGAATGAAGTTTCTATGATAATGTTAATGATGATGGGTTGATTGAAAGGCTATTCTCAATTGTACTCTAATGAATGGTAATGACTTGTTGTGAAAGGACTTTCTCACAATAAGGGGATTCTTAGGTGAAAGGCTGTTCTCATCTTTGAATCTATGAGCTTTCCAATGAATGAATGTTGGGACGGGATGGATGCTCATCCGGGAGTTGAGGCGGAGTATCTAGTAACAATCCCTATATCCCGTTTAAATGAATATTGGGTTTGAAATGGATGCTCATCCGGAAGTTGAGGCGGGGTATCTAGTAACAATATCTCATCCCATAATGAATTAATGTAATGAATGTAATGTACTTTGTGGGGAATAATGCCAAGCACCGAGTGGATATGAATTAAGATGAATGCTCATCCGAGAGTTAAGGTGGGGTATCTAGTAGCAATCTCTTGAGATGGATGCTCATCCGTGAGTTGAGGTGGGGTATCTAGTAGCAATCTTCATATCCCATAACTATATGCCCACATAGGTCTAGCTAATGGATCCACTTAAGCTATAAAACAATGGTCCTACCTTAGGCAAGTAGGAATCCCTTATCCGATGAGGGTGACACCGGGATTCCATGAATTGCTCATATGGTCTGTGTCGATTAAGGCTTACCCCCACAAAGAATGTTAATGAACTATGGCTTCTTAAGAATGCACTACTTAGTGTAGGTGGTGGTATGGGACGCCATCTATGCATTGCACAGGTAGGCTTTGAGAGAGGTTGTGGTGTGTTCCTCTATAATGTTAAGTGTAATGTATGTTCTCTTATGATGATGTTAATGAAGAATGTTGATCTAATGTCTAATGAATGAAAGTGCTCTTAATGTAAAGAAGTTAATGAAGAATGTTGGCTTATATGCTTAAATGTAGAGATGCATGCTATACTTGGATTGTATCATGAGTTACTTCCTTGTCATGACTTATTGTATATTAATGTGTCTTGCCTATGGTGACTTCAAAGGAGTACTTAGTGTGAGTAGTAGTATGAGATGATACTTGCACATTGCACAAGTATGACTTAAAGTTGTCTTAGGTGATGGTCCTTATATGTTGATATGACTTGTGTAATGTTTATGTCTCTTGTGTATTAGTATTGTGTAAGGATGGAAAGGTTGAGAATGGTAAGTTCACTTTTGGTGACCTTAAGGTGGTACTTTGATGTGGATGGTGGTATGGGACGCTATCCATACATTGCACAAAGTATAGCTTGAGGGTTACTTGAGGTGAAAGCTTAATGTGACAGTAAAGGTTTATATGATGATTATGTTCTAATGTGGTTTAAATGACGTTTATGTTGGTTATGGTTGACTATTATGCCTCTTATGCTTTTGTTCATGAAGTTTTATCAAAATGGCATATATCATGACTTTCAAAGAAAATGTCTATTTTAAGCATGTTTTTGCATGACTATCATACTTAGTACTTAATTGTACTAACCCCATTCTTCTTATGTGTTTACTACAAGTGTAGGTTCCAGCAATTGAGTGGTTTCCTCTAGTGAAGCTTGGATTTGAGTTCCCAAGACTAAGTGGTATGTCCTCATAGATCGAGGACAAGTGTTTAGATGTTCCTTTCTTTTCATGTAATAGACTATTGTTAAGAATTATTGTAAAAGGTCGTGACCCTATATTGTTTCAAGTATGTTGTTTAGATGGCCATGTGAGACGATAGACTTCCACTTGTTTTTAATGTCTCTTGTTGTTGGATTTATAAAAGAAAAGTTTTAAATTCCGCATTATTTCTAAGTATCTTATGTTATGAATACTATGAGGCTTGCATAAAACCCCTTAGGGGTCGAGTATGTCGTGTCGCTTTTGGGGTGTAGACTCGGGTCGTGACAAACATGGTATCAGAGCACAAGGTTTTGGGAATGGTCTTTAGGATTGATGTCTCACAAGCCACGTCTAGTAGAGTCTTGTTCATTGGTGTGAGTCGCGACACATCTATGAGCGAGAGGCTATAGGACGTTAGGAAGTTACACTTCTTTCTTCATTCTTCAAGTCGTGCCATAAAGTTTAAATCTAGAATGTCTTTCTCTTATTCCTTATCCGATGGTCTTTAGGGTATGACCATTTGGAAGGTTTATGCTAGGAGGAGTGAGGGAGGAAGGTTGGTTGTGATGCCAATTATGGCTTTGTGACTTGTTAGACTTGAGGTGATAGATTGTAATGTTGTCCTTAGTATGCATGGGTTGCTTTATGGTTATGCTTAGATGATGGTAGAACCCGGCTTAGTTATGATGAGTTTTGAGGTATGTTAAAAGAGTTATTGAAATATGGTGTTTTAGAAATGTTTTGATGTGTTGAGTGAGTAGACTCCTTAAAAGAATGTATAAGTGTATTTCACCTTGGTTTAGAATCATATTGTGTGATGAGTGTGAAGGTTTAGTGATGTTTTGCTCCGACCTTAGAATTGAAAGAAGTGATGTTGTAAAGAGTTTGTATAGGCTTACTCCTAGAGGGAGATAATGTGTTTAAATGGTAAGGCATTTGAGTGTCTTTGATGTTTATGAGTTAGGCTTGCTTGGTGTTCTCACCTGATGAGGTGTAGTGAGTTTGAGGAGTTTAGACCCGGTGTGGTAGACTCATATGAGACCTTGAGTGGTGTTGGTAAGGTTGTTTGTGAGCAAGAGTTGCTTAATGAGGACCTTCCTAGTTTAAATAGCACCGGTATGATGATAGTTCCTTAAGGTTGTGAATGTCTTGTTGAGGTTCCTGTGTTGTTTTTCATGTTAGCCTTAGTTGGGTTTTCTCCTAAGTGGGGGATAGTATGTTGAATAGTAAGGGTGTTGAGAGTTTTGATATCCTTATCTCTTTCCTTCTATTCCTATTCAAGCTTGAGACCAAGAGTTCTTTGTAGCTTGTTTCATATTTTGGAGTCATGTGTGAATATGTGTTTCCATGGTCTCCTTATGTTAAGCATGTCCTTAATGAGTTTATGTTTGAATGAGAAATTGAGTTTTATATGAATTATGTTACTCTTGTTGATATGCATTTAGTATAGTTGTCTATATACTTCATGAGGTTGAATGTTGAACATGCCTAATGTACCTTTATGAAGAAATTGCATAATGTGCTTAATGATGTTGTGATGAGCATGATGTGAGTTGGAGAAGGCAATGCCTCCAACGTAATGAGAAATGTGAAGTTTTGATGCATGATGAGTTTGTAGATGTAGTCCCTACCTTCTTGTGTTGCATTGAGCTTTTGATATGGAGTTGAGGTTTTCTCCTAGTTTTGTGCATTTGATTATGATGTTGCATGCTTGATAGGCTGCTAGTCTTGAGTCGTTAACCTCTTAATGTGTTTTAAGTATCATTCGAGGACGAATGTTTCTAAGTGGGGGATAATGTAACGACCCGTAAAATGAATAAGTGAAACTAGAGCTTAACTAGTGAGTGTGTGAGTTTTCCATGAGGTTTGAGGTGGTTTGATGTTGTCCCAAGCTTTGGTTAAGGGGTTTAGGGGTTAAACGTCAAGGTACGACTCCCTAAGGACCACCATAGGGGTCCTTGAGGAGGACCGTTCGCCTAACCCCAAGGCTGCACCAAAATGAGTTTTATTGCCAAAATGTGGTGACCTACAGAAGGGTCCATGCCCCGTAGGTCCATCCACGCCCCGTGGATGGACTCCTTAGGTCAAGGGCCCATGAACCAACCTACATCCCCAGACCACAAACCAACAACACGGTCTATTAGTGGACTCACGGTCTGTAGGTCTAGGGCGTGAGTCCCCAACTGTTTTGCTGTCAAGTTGCGGCCAAGTGTGGGGGTCTTTTGGTAAATTCATGTTAAGTTTTGTTTGGTTAGGGTACGGTTTTAATTAATTATTTATGGTATTTTAAGGGTTTTTAAAGTATTAAAACATATTTTAGACTTCATTATTTTCAAAACCCAAAATCAAACTCCCCTCCCCTCCAAAAGTTCTCTCTAGAAACCTCCATTGGAGGTAAAGACTTCAAGCTCTCTAGGTCAAATCTTCAAGTTTTTCAAGGGATTTTCGTGGAATTCTTCTTAAAAAGGTATGATGGTCTTCATCCTTGACTTAGTTTATTTCACGGAGCCAATCTCAAAAGTGATTACAAGTATCCAATGTTTTCTCTAAAACCCTAGTTTTCAATCTATGTATGGGTTCGATTCAAAACGATTTCTAAAGGCTTTATTGCATTGAATTATGAATGAATTGTGGATTTAAATATGAATTAAGATGATTTCTTCCTAAAACCCATCTTTTCCCCTAATTTCCTAAATTGTGATTATTGATTGGGAGTTGATGGATTATGCAAGTATGTTGAATTGATGATGCTTATATTGAATTAAGTTATTGAATAATGTCAATTTCCTATTCTATTGTAGTATCTTGTATTTATTGATCGATGTTGGTTCTTAGACTTGAAGGGTAAGTTGTGATCAATTTACATGTTGAAGTAGAATTGGGCTTGATCTATTGATCCACTTGAAAGGTGGAGGTGTTTACTTACTATGTATATTGTGGTATTGAATTGATGGATATCTTCCTTGTACCTCTATATATGAAGGATCTATGTGTGATCATGATGTAAAGTATGTGTGTGTGATTTCAATAAATGTATAAGGATCATGTTAGAATGTAATTGTGTTATGATTGAATGTTATTTCTCAATTAACACCTATGAATGATGAGGCTATATGTGAAAGGTTATTCTCACATACATACAGTCATGAATGATTAATAAATGAAGTTTCTATGATAATGTTAATGATGATAGGTTGATTGAAATGTTAATCTCAATTGTACTCTAATGAATAATGATGACTTGTTGTGAAAGGACTTTCTCACAATAAGGGAATTCTTTGGTGAAAGCTATTCACATCTTTGAATCCATGAGCTTTTCAATGAATGTAAAGATGCATGCTATACTTGGATTGTGTCATGAGTTACTTCCTTGTTATGACTTATTATATATGAATGTGTCATGCCTATGGTGACTTCAAAGGAGTACTTAGTGTGAGTAGTAGTATGGGATGCTACTTGCACATTGCACAAGTATGACTTAGAGTTGTCTTAGGTGATGGTTATTATGTGTTGATATGACTTGTGTAATGTTTATGTCTTTTGTGTATTAGTATTGTGTAAGGATGGAAAGGTTGAATGGTAAGTTCACTTTTGGTGATCTTAAGGTGGTACTTTGGTGTGGATGGTGGTATGGGAAGCTATCCATACATTGCACAAAGTATAGCTTGAGTGTTACTTGAGGTGAAGGTAAAGGTTTATATGATGATTATGTTCTAATATGGTTTAAATGACTTGTATGTTGGTTGTGGTTGACTATTATTCCTCTTATGCTTTTGTTTATGAAGTTTAATGAAAATGGCATATATTATGACTTTCAAAGAAAACGTCCATTTTAAGCATGTTTTTGCATGGCTGTCATACTTAGTACTTAATTGTACTAACCCCATTCTTCTTCTATGTTTACTACAAGTGTAGGTTCCGGCAATTGAGTGGTTTCCTCTAGTGAAGCTTGGATTTGAGTTCCCAAGACTAAGTGGTATGTCCTCATAGATCGAGGACAAGTGTTTAGATGTTCCTTTCTTTTCATGTAATAGACTATTGTTAAGAATTCGATTGTAAAGGGCTGTGACCCTATCTTGGTTCAAGTATGTTGTTTAGATGGCCATGTGAGACGATAGTCTTCTGCTTGTTTTTAATGTCTCTTGTTGTTGGATTTATAAAAGAAATTTTTTAAATTCCGCACTATTTCTAAGTATCTTATGTTATGAATGTTGTGAGGCTTGTATAAGGCCCCTTCGGGGTCGAGTACATCGTGTCACTTCCGGGGTGTAGACTCGGGTCGTGACATTATGTGTGGTTCTCTTCTACTGTATTCTCTTTGTGGGTGATAGACCGACCATCCTTGAACACTAACACAAACTTAAAGTAAGTAAATATTAATTTGGAATGGTAGTAAAGCCATTGAAAGGGTAAAGCCTCAAATCTAAATTAAAAAAGTGTATATTAATTGAAGAACTATTATACCTGCTGAACTGCATATTTGTTGGTTTTCTATAACTGGACGGAGTATCTAGAAATCATGATCAATTCCTAATTATTCAACTGCTCAAAGAACTCTCAAACCAAAGATCAATTCCATGAATTTAATGGTAGTAATTATAGCATGAGTTGGTTAAGAAAGTGTGAGAATCTTTTCAAACTGTTTGACACACCAGAACAGGAAAAAATCAGCTATATATGCTCTTGTACATTTGGATGAAAGGGTGGATATATGGTTTTTAGTTATATAGTCACTCATAAGAGAAGGATGACTTGACAGAGTTTCTCCACAAAGGTGTGTAGAAGGTTTGGTAATATCATGCCTCAGGACATTGTGGATGAATTTAATAAAATTATGCAAATGAAACCCATGCATTATGATGGAAGTTTCATAAGTGGACTTAGGCCTGAATTAAAGTCATTGGTAACATGGCAACAAAAAGTAGCTTTTAGCGGTAATAAGTATGCACATTAACAAAAAGCGCTAAAGTCTTTATCAGGATCAGTCTTCGGGACATTTACATAGTGCATTAATTGCCTTTAAATAACATATTAGCAACAATTAAGTTATTACTGTTAATTACCACTTAACATCATTTTGGTGTAGTGTAGAATTGGCGAAACCAACATGAAAGACATGACATTATTCCCAATATACATAGAGTATCAAGTGTCTAGGCATGCATACAGACGTATAGATGAAGTTTTAAAAAGTGAAATGACAGTTATGATAGGTGAAACGAAATGTTACGGAGAGAAAGTATAGGCGGGAAGAGAGAGTTCTGCCAAAGCGGTGTTTTATATGCTTTATGTACCTTTTGTATGTTTTCGAGTCCACACCTTAATGGATAGTAAAGTATTAGTAACCAAGTTAAGCTTTGTAAAGCATCATACCTAGATGGTGTGAAAAGATTTTGGAGGACATGATGCACAACTTCTAAGGAAGCAAGGAAGAACTAATGGTATTTGTAAAGGTATGACACTTGTGCCTAACTCAATCCAAAAAGCTAGCTCCTGAGGGGAGGATTGCTCAAGTCCATATAAGGAGAGCACCAGTCCATTTCCTAACCATTGTGGGACTTTTACCCACTCTAACACCCCTCCCGCTTCACACTCAGACCCGACTAGAGCATGGAGTGGGAACCCAAATGGGGATAGACCTGGCTCTGATATCATGTAATCAGATGGAAAAAGACTATTTATTCCAATAGATAAGCAATGTATCAATACAATAGATTGTGTGCTAACTTAGAAATGAAATAAAATATGAATATTCCTACAAATATGCTTATTCCTATAAATCTTCTATCTAAATAAAGCTATGTACTTTACTAGGAATGAAGTCTATATATATTCTATAATACTCCTCTTCAAGTTGGAGCATAGATATTGATCATGTCCAACTTGTAACATAGATGATCAACTCAAGGTCCATGCAATGCCTTTGTGAGCAAATTAGCTAGTTGCTCTCCTGTCTTCACATAGAAAGTGGAAATCAAGTTCTCCTGAATTTTCTCATGAATAAAATGACAATCAACCTCAATATGTTTAGTTCTTTCATGATGCACCAGATTTGAGGCAATATGAAGAGTAGCTTGATTATTGCACCATTTTTTTGTTGGTGTGTGATGCTTTGGGCCAATTTCTATTAAAAGATGATGTATCCACATAATCTCACACGTCGACTATGAAATAGATCTATATAAAAAATCTGATTTGGATCGCGGTATAACAATTTTCTTCTTACTCCTCCATGAAACTAGGTTCCCACAAACAAAGACACAATAGCATGTAATCGTATCAAGACCCAAAAGTCAAGGTCATGATGGCACACACAAGTTTTTCTCAAGAAAGTGCTTCCAAAATAGAGAAGAAAGTGAAATGTAAGAAAGGGGCCTGATTTTAGCCATTAATTGAATGTTTGACCACGAGTTGACTGTGTTGAATGCGGTCAACATCAACAAAATTAGCTCCCTAACTTATTAAAGTCTTTGAACAGACCCTCGAGATTCATTCGGGACCCAATAAAAATAAATCAAGTATTCTACCACACTAAATTTGACATTTCGGACTCAACAGAATTGTCGAATTTCTGAAAAATGTTTGTTTTGACAGAAGTACCCTCTCAGACCTCTCGTTAGGCCTTAAGCTCAACTTCTCGCCTAAACACCCAACTCTCAACCTAAGACCTCAAAAACCTCACCAACCACCCTAATTGCTCAAACTCGGTGTTTCAGATGCGATGCAACTGACAGAATTCCCATGCGATACTCAGAACTCAAAATGTTGACCGAAGTCAACCCTATCAAGAATTCTCAACTCAAAAAGGGTCAAATCACTAAAAACACACTTGATCGAATTGGGGACTACTGTCAATTTTGCTGAATGAGTTCTCTCAAATAAGATTTCTTCCAATAAATAGAAAGAATTTTGATTTACATGCCTAAAATCTGGTATATATCCCTAAATATATGATATTCCTAATTGTAATATCTCTGAAAATATTCTACATTCATCTATGTTATCTCTTATCATCATTACACAAATATTTAGAGTTATAACATTGATATATACAGATATTTAGAATATGTCCAATCATGCTAGCATCCCCCCTCAAATTGATGCCGGTGGATCAAAAAGCATCAATTTGACTACCAGAAACTGATGACATTGTCATGCCATAGACTTTGTAAACACATCAGCTATTTGAAGATCACTGGATACATGTGGAAGAGTAATGACTCTCTTATCTACAACTTCTTTGATATAATGACAGTCCACTTTAATGTGTTTGGTCCTTTCATGATAAACTGGATTAGTAGCAATCTGAATAGAACTTGTGTTGTCAGCATAGAGAGGAGTGGGATTAGATTGAGGAAATCCAATTTCTGCAAGTAAACCACGAAGCCAAACAATCTCAAAGCAAGTAGTAGACATTGCTCGATATTCATATTTGGTGGAAGATTTTGATACACGGTCCTGTTTCTTGCTTTTCCAAGATATCAAGGAATCTCCAAGAAACATGCACCAACCCGTGACTGAGCGACGAGTATCAGGACATCCAGCCCAATCAAAATCACTAAATGCATTAAGTTGAATCTCAAAACCACTAGGAAAGAATAATCAACGAGTAGATGTTCCCAAGAGATATCAAATGATGCAATGGACAGCCACCAAATGTAGATAGCGTGGAGCCTGCATAAATTGACTCACTTGGTGAACTGCAAAAGAGATATCAGGCCGAGTAATAGTAAGATAATTTAGGCTCCTAACAAATTGCCGATACAAAGTTGGATCAGGAAGAAGATATCCTTCTGCATGACAGTACTTTACATTCAATTCCCATGGAGTATTTACAGAGGAAGATTCTTGAAGACCAGCCAAAGCAATCAAGTCCTGAGTATATTTCTGTTGGTTCAATACCACACCTAAAGAATTATAATGAACTTCTAACCCCAAAAAGTATGTAAGAATACCAAGATCTTTCATATGAAAATAATCCTTAAGCTACTGCTGGAGGCTAGTGATTAGTAAAGAATCAGTTTCTGTGATAATAATGTCATCTACATACACCAAAAGAAGAACACAACCTGTAGATGTTTTTCGAAGAAACAAAGACGAATCATATTTGCTCTGCTCAAAAGAGAATTGAAGCAAAGTAGACCAAAACTTGTCAAACCAAGCTCTTGGAGCTTGTTTTAATCCATATAAAGACCGTTTCAATTTGCATACATCTAATGTAGGTGATGAGAACAAACCAGGTGGGGGTTTCATATAAATATCTTCTTTGAGATCACCATGAAGAAAATCATATTTGACATCTATTTGATGAAGAAGCCAATTTTGTGATGCAACAATGGCAATAATAGTTCGCACCGTAGTCATTTTTGCTACAGGTGCAAAAGTCTCCTCATAGTTTACACCATACTCATGTTTGTTGCCAAGGACCACCAATCGAGCTTTGTACCGATCAAGATTTCCATCAGAATTAAGTTTAATTGAATAAACCCATTTACATCCAATTGGACGGACATTTGGAGGACAAGGAACAATGTCCGATGTGTTATTTTCTTTAAGAGCCAAAAGTTCCTCCTCCATTGCTTTTTGCCAACATTCAAGCTTGGAGGCTTGTGAGTAACCTGTTGGAATAGATATAGTGGATAAAGTAGAAGAAAACACATATCATTTAGGAGTTTGAGACACTCTAGTAGATCGCTGAGGAGGCTCAAGAAGAGCAGCCCTTGAAGAAATCTCAAATTCTCGTTATGGAGCAGTCTTAGGTGGCGGATCTATTTCGGGATGGGGTAAAGTTGGCTGACGTCGTTCATACATAAATCCTGGTTTGAACTGCTTAGAAGACAATGTCAAATCCTCAAAAGTAGGAAGAAGAGGAGAAACAGAAGATGACTCAACATGAGTAGGAAAGAAATATTTAATCTCAAAGAAAATAACATTTCTAGAAACACGAAATTTGTTAGAACTTGGATCATAGCAAATAAAACCTTTCTACGAAGTATTATAGACCATAAAATCACATTTAATAGACTGAACAAAGAGTTTATTGAGTTGAAAAGGAGGCAGGTGCACAAAACAAACACAACCAAACGTATGAAAACTATGATAGTTGGGATGCTTATGAAAAAGACGATAATATGGAGACTCAAGATTTAACACTTTAGATGGAAATCTATTAATCAAATAGACAGCAGTAGACAAAGCTTCAACCCAATATTTAGATGGAACAGTGCACTCAATCAATAAAGTACGAGTGACGTCTAAAAGATGACGATTTTTATGCTCAGCAACCCTATTTTGGTGTGGCGTATATGGGCAAGAGCCTTGTGATACATTTCCTTTCTCAAGCAAGAAATTATTTAATTCATGAGACATATATTCTCCACCAGAATCAGATCTTAATATTTTGATGCATGTGGAAAATTGAGTCTCAACGTAAGCCAAAAATTTCTTGATTATGGAAAACACTTCAGATTTAGATCGAAGAAAATACACCCATGTAAACCGACTATAGTCATCTATAAATGGCATAAAATACTTGAAATGAGCATGAGAAATAACTGGTGAAATGCCCCAAACATCAGTATGAATGGCATCAAAACACTTTGCAGTACGACTACCAAAATTAGAAAGAGGAACAGATTTACTTTTGCCTAATTTACAAGTAGAACAATCAAAGGAAGCAACTTAAAATTGATTTTTATTTCCCAATAAACAAGAATTGGACAAATCAGACAAAACAATAGAATTTGGATGTCCTAGACATTTATGCCAAAGCTCATTCTTAGTAGTGGTAGAAGCAAAAGCTAGAATATGATGAATAGAAAAGTGTATAGGAAACAATCTTCCAACTTTAGGCCCCTTCGCGATTATCATCCCCGACACCTGATCTTGCACAAGGCAACCATTATGAAAAAAATCACATCACAATTGTTATCTACCAATTGGCCAACTGAAATAAGACTAGTGGAAAGCTTTGGTGATACAAAAACATTATTGAAAGTTTCAGTAATATCCCTAACCTTGGTAATGGGTAAATTACTACCATTGGCAACCTAAATTTGTGTTGTACCATTATACTCACAAATGTTTTTGAGTATATTAGTTGAGTTGGTCATATGATTGGAAGCGCCAGAATCAACAAGCCAAAATTTAGATATTACCTCATTACCTTGCAGCCCCAAAGCTGAAAATGTTGACAAGATCATTTGTTGTACCATTTCAGGAGTAAGAACTTGTCATACTGAAGATAAGTTATCTGTAGTTGAACCATATATCCCAACTTGAAAAGCATTTACCCTACGGTTTTGAGGACGTGTGGGACACTCTTTGATAATGTGTCCTTGTTGTTTACAATAATTACAGAACTTCCTACCACAATTGCTAGCAATATGACCATATTTCTTGCAACTGTAGCATTGAGTTCTAGCCATATACATGCCCTTTCCTTTCCCTTGAGTTGCAAATGCGACAGTGACAACATTTCCTTGATGAAAAGTATTTTGTGTGAAGAGACGCTGCTCTTCACAAAGTAATTCCCTAAAACAGACATCCAACGAGGGAGATAGATCACGGTTCATCAAGTTGGAGAGAACATTTTCAAAATCAGATCGTAATTTCATCACAAATTGATCTCGCTTGCTTTGTTCATGAACTCTTTGAATGATGGAGAGAGAATTAGAAGGTATTTTAGCATAAACGATATCGGTAAATTCAGCCCATAAGTTCTGAAATCCAGAGAAATAATCTTGAACAGAGAGACCTCCTTGAGAATACATACAAATTTCATGCTCTAACTGAAAGCGCCTTGCGCTATGGTCTTGGTTGTAAACCTTTTGTAAATAATCCCACGTGGCCTTTGTTGTCTTGTATGGCTTGAGATTAAGAACAATAAGAAGGTCAATTGACCCTAAAATCCATGTCATCACCCGAGCATAATTAACCTTCCACTGACCGAGCTTTGTAGGATCAGTAGGAGTAGGATCGCTTCCATCTATATGTACCCATAATTCTTTTCCGGTGAAAAATAGTTGGAATTGAAATTCCCAGGCATAGTAATTTTTTCCTGTGAAACGAACATTGAAGGACTCAAACTAATATGACGCCATGTTCTTGACAAGCTAAGGAAGGTAGAAATGCAATGATACAAAATAACCACAATGACCAAGACTAAGATTCCAAGATGCCTAAAATTCCAAGATACTTAGGACCTACTCTTGACTAAAAAATAGTAAGCAGAACCAAAACTTTCAAAAAATAATTCTGAAAGAAACCACAAATGAAAGACACTAAAAATCAAAACACTGAAAAGGCTCTGATACCATGCCAATTTTGTTGAATGAGTTCTCTCAAATGAGAGTTCTTTCATTAAATAGAAAGAATTCTGATTTACATGCCTAAAAATCTGCTATATATCCCTAAATATATGTTATTCCTAATTGTAATATCTCTGAAAATATGCTACATTAATCTATGCTATCTCCTATAATCATTACACAAATATTTAGAGTTATAACATAGATATGTACAAATATTTAGAATCTTTCCAATCATGCTAACAACTACACCAACCATTCTCGAAACACAAACTAAGCATGAAAACACTACGAAGAAGGGAAAATGGTCATTTCTCAATTAAAAACAAAATCACAAAAATGGGACACTACAATTTGATCTCCTATCAATTTTAGATCCAGTATAGTCCTCATCTTCAAAACACCCAACATAGGTATGATTGTGATTGCTATACAATATGTCAAGTCCAAGGGCTCCTTTCAAAGTAACATAGAATTTTGTTTCAAGGCTTCCCAATGTTAGAATAAGAGATCTTGAATTTGATGTGGATGATTGGGTCTATTTGATAATTTCACCCATGAAGGGTGTAAGATATTTGGGAATAAAGGAAAGCTTAGTCCTCGTTATGTGGGCCCATATCAGATTTTGAGGCGTAGTTGTAAAATTGCTTATGAACTTGATTTACCTAATGAATTAGCATCAGTGCATCTAATTTTCCATGTCTCCTTGTTGAAGAAGTGTGTTGGTGATCCGACATCTATTGTACCATTGGGGAGTCTTGGTATAAAGGAGAGTCTTTCTTATAAAGAGATTCCGGTTGAGATTTTTGACCGACATGTTAAGAAGTTGAGAAACAAGGAAGTTGCATCTGTGGAAGTGTGGCGGAGGAATCAAAGGGTTGAGGGTGATACTTTTGAGGCCGAGGCCGATATGAAGTACCATTATCCCTATCTCTTTCTCTTCGATCCTACTCTAGCTAGAAGTATTTAATTCCTCATGGTTCATCCTTATTGGTCTCATGTGTCTTAGTTGTTTTCAGGTTCTCATGCATGCATACTCGTGAAAACTTGATTATTATTTTTTTGAGAAAATGAGTTAACTTGATTTATTTCTCCATGATTAGGTGCATTTGAGTATCATTTGCATGTATGCCTTATGTAACATCTCGGATACGAAAAGGTTAAACGGGCAAGTCATGAACCCAAAATGGACCATGAACCCCTCCACGGAGCCCTAAAAGGATCGTGTAAGGGACCACAGTTCGTTTAGGGGCTCCTGGTCACTCACATGAATGCCCAGATGACTTGTGGTGATATTGGCAGACCGTCAAACGGGTCATCAATAGCCTAATCAAAAGGGGTTTCTCCCTTTTCACCCATTAGGTCCCTAAAATTTAGTCAATTCTTCAGTTTCTCCATAAATTGTTCAGACCTAAGGTTCCTAATTCTTAGGGATCCATTCAAATTTAGCTATTATAGTTTCTATGTTATTGGTCACATATTTCTGGGTGAGTTAGTATATTCACATGATAGAACTCAGAACCCTAGGTTGTATTAATTATCAGTATTTCATGAATTATACTTGCTAGGCAGATCAGTCACAAAATCATGCTTCAGAATTTGAATGTCATATCTTCCTGTATATGTGTGTTTAATTCTCACATAATTATCAGTATTTTGAGCTACTCAATATTTCAGTTGCATTTTAGCTTTAAGTCTTGTTTTGTATTGTTGTTATTGTTTCTAAAATGGTTATAAGTAGAGGATGTGCTAAACTTTCCAGAGCTAGTTAGGGACCATATTGGGGTATCTCTTGCTTTCTCTGACACTGGGATGCATATACCTATAATTTTCCTTGGATATTTTTGGGTAGGACATACGATAGTTTGTCCAGGTTCCATGTACCATTAACTATGTAGTAGTTAACTGTCCTATTTTCCTCGTCCATTTCCAGAGGCCCTGCTAGGATTCCTTTTAGTGGCTTCTCGTTAGGGACCCAAGAGTCTCTCCAAAATTTTATTTTTTGGCCGGATCCCAAGTCCCAGTGAATGTTTGGCTACATTCCTTCCATCCATTTTGGATGTTTATCCATATGTTGCTGGTCCTTTTTTTGTGTACTAGAGTATCGTGAAGGTTTGTATTTTTTGTATATAGACCTAGCAGAGTTGAGGCCTATAATGTGGTTGATTTATCAAACATTTTCCATGCTAATTTACTTAGGATGGAATTGTTTTTCCATATAGTCTTTTGTATTCCTAGCCCTCCTTACTCTCTATCCTTTGTAATGGTATCCTAGTTGAGCATATGTAGTTTGTATTTTGAGTTTGTGGTTCCTCAAATAAAATTCCTTTTGAACTTATCCTAGTTGAGCTAACGTAGTTCTACCCGCTATATTGAGGAACTTAGTCTTCCATCAATCTAATTTGTTTGTAGGTTGTAAATGATGAAAAGATATTCATGGTTTTGTAATTTCCCCTGCACCATTGGGAACCCCAAGTATTTCCCAAAGTGATTTGTTTGTTTGAAACCCATGTTGTTTATGATATCATGAATTACTTTCTATTGGCAGTCATTGGAGAACATTATATTTGATTTATTATGGTGAATGTGTAACCCCCAAAAATTTCTATGTTAAGACTCAAATCATTCTTCAGTTACTTGTAGGGTCATATTGGGTGATTCTTAAATTGCCCATACATGTAAAAATATTTCTTTGGTGTGGGAATGATTTTGGATATCAATTAAGGTCACTAAAAACTGCTAGCACAAAGTTGAATTGAAAGTTTCCTTACCGATTAAGTTTTGATGTAAGACTCTACTTAGGTCAACTTCAAACGACCATATCTCTTAGAATATAAAGAGTTACGTGGCCCATGACCTATCAAATTAAAGATATTTGAATCTTCTTTCCGACGCCATCAATTTTGCAAAAATCTGAGGTTTGAGTAAAAAGTTATCACCATTTTAGTAACATGATACAGTGCTGTGACGAATTAGCCAACGGGAAAACATCAAAAAGGGTCGTTTATGCCTTTTTACCTCTAAGAATCCCTAAACGAATTTATAGACCAATTAAAGACCCAAAACAATAAGATTTTCATCTCTTAATCCATCATTCTCTTCTCTCTCAAACCCTAAGGAAAAATCAAAGTAGAAGACTCCATTCAAGATTCTTTCAATATTTTTCAAGATTCTTCCAATCATTTTCAAAATTCTTCTTCAAGATAAGTTCTTCTCCAAGAATTCCTTCTTTCCAACTCAAATTCCTCCATACAATTATGAATCACTAATGAAAATTATAATTCTTGGCCATAGAGTTTATACTAACTAATTAAAGAAATCTCAAGAAAGGTTGTCTTGATTTTTCTCCTTCAAGCTAGGGTTTCAAGGCTTCAAATCAAGTTCTTCTTCAAGATTCTTCAAGTACCTTGTTCTTTCAGGTATGTAAGACTATCATAGTGTTGGACTAGTTCGTCCTCACTCCTTACATCTACTTTCAAATCAGTAAAAGAGAATCTAGGATTCTACCCCTAGATTTGAGTATTCTTGAGATGAGTTGATTTTGAGTTCTCGAGTTCCTATTTCTTATTGAAATTATATTCTTAATTATTGAATTGCTAGGTATTATGCATTAAGATTCTTGAGTTGATTCGTTCATGTCTATATTTCAACATGAACCCTATTAATTGAGTATTTTTTTAGATGAGTATTATCGTTCAATTTTGAGTACCGAGTTTCCGTATTGCTATTAAGATCCCTGAGTTGAGTCGTTCATGTCCATATTTCCTCATGAACCCTATGATTTGAGTTATAAATTTTGAAAAAGTTTTCAAAGCCAACGCTTGAGTTAATAAACTGAGTTTTGAGAAAGTAAAGATGAGTTTTGAGAAAAAGGTTCCTAAAACATGATTAGCATGAAAATCGAGTATGTCATCAATGTATGAGTAGTATGATATCTAGATATACCATCAATATTTATGATGTATGACTTCCCGAGTCATCAATGATCAAACTAAAATATGATTCTGATATGTTTTTGAGAAAGAGTTTTCAATTATGAATTGAGTAAGAGTATAAGGGGACTATGTATTCCCAAAGATATTAATTTTTACATTAATAAATGAGAAACTGAGATTTCTAAATGAGTTATGAATTCAAAAGATATTTCAAGAGCAGATACCTCTTTTAAGAGGGTAGTTTGAGCAATTATCCCAAACCAGATGAAGAGTTAAATTTTTAAACATATGAGCAAGAGTATATATTAGCAAGAGTAGTATTGAGCACCAATATGGGGACGAGTTCAGACAACTCAAAGTCCTCATAAACCATGTGTGCCAATATGGGTAAAGAGTCATATTTTTTAGATGATTCCTTATTGTTTTTAAGCATACTTTAGTGGATCCACTTAGTTGAGGTGTCCTATATCCCGACAAGGTATAGAAAAGTTATTGCGGTGTGGGCGAGACGTTGTATCATCATGTAGCTCATAGTGATGGTTGTCAGTTAGATAATCTACCAATAGAGTTAAAATGTATTTTTATATATCACTTATTGTGTTGAGTTGAGAGATGAGACAATATTTTGTAAAGTTTTAAATGATTTAGCTCATTTATTTCTTTACATTCAGCTTGGGTACATTGTTATCTATTGTAGTCCTTTCTTTCAGTTATTTGTTATCTAGCTATATTACATACTAGTACATTCAATGTATTGATGTCATTCGACCTGCATCTTTTAATGATGCAGATACAAGTTCTTAGGATCCTCAATAAGAGTCTATTGAGATCACTTCATCCGCTCGTCAACATTCGAGTGAGGTCTCTTTGATTCTGGAGGACTCTAGTTATTTGAGTTGTTGGTATTAGTAACATTTTGAGTAGTCGTGAGTCTTGTCCCAACACTCATCTTTGTATAGTAGAGGCTTCATAGATAGAAAGTTTTTTTAGAGTCTTTCAATTTAAGATATTTTAATTAAAACTTATGTTTCATACTTAGTATATTCAGTGAAGTTTTGAGTTTCAGTAAACTATTTTTAAACATTTTTTTCAATTTGATGCTTATGTATGTTTGAGTTAGTCTTCCGCTTGTAGTCAGCCAGGATGAGGATTCGTTTGGGGACCAACAATGGTTCTCGAGTGCCGGCCACGTCTGGGGTGTAGGATCGGGTCATGACAAACTTGGTATCAGATCACGGAGTTCAAGTGTCCTAGGGTGTCTATGAAGTCGTGTCGGTAGGAATTTGTTTAAGGTGGTGAGGCCCCACTTCTATAAATGAGGGACTATAGACATTTAAGAAAATTTTCCCTTCTTCATACTCTAAAATGTGCAATAGAACTATGTCATAGAGACTTATTCTAACTCGTGTGTTCTTATATCCATTTGACTACCCCTCATACCAAAGGTGGTTGAAAAGTGAAACCCAAGATCCTTATGGATGAGTTATTCTTAGCAAAAGTCTTGAGGAAATCATGAGACTATAGAGGGGCATGAGATGCGCCTATGAGTGAGTTATATATCGAGATTCTAAAGAACACACTCATATTCATATGAATCATGCGTTTGAGCTAAAAGCGAATTGTACTCTCTTCCCTAAGCCTTTTTTCAGCTGAGATCCTTATGAGGAAGTATGTTTAGAGCTTGGGTAGTATTTTCACCCGGAAAAGATAATATGAGTTACGAGATTATGACCAGTAGTAGTGAAGGTACCCTTAAATTAGAAGAAGGCTTGTAGAGGTTAAGTTATGTAAGAAAGGGAGATAGTAATGATGCAAGCTATGTTATTATAGTCATATAGCTAGTAAGTTATTAATGAGGAGTTTTCCCTTATGGGTAGACTAAGAACTAATGAGTTATGAAGATTTCATGATAGGAGATAGAGTAAGAGTTGCAAGTTAGAATGAGTTAGAAGTATGTTTTAACTAGAAATGAGCTTATGATGAGGTTCCATTGTGTTAGTATCAACCAAGTGTAGGTGTTGAAATAAAAGAGCAGGAGTATTCAGGAGTTGTTAGATCTAAGCCAGGCCTGTGATTTTTAGGGGAAAGCCCATAATATTCAAAGTGATACATAATTAATTAGGCAATTATGTATAATGAATGGGTAAAATAGTAATTAAGTCATGAAGTGGAATGTGATAGTAATTTGTAAGTATGAAGATGGAGAGATAAAGATTGACTACTTGTCATGAAGTTTTAACGGGCGAGTGTTTCTTATCTTTAATCCGGTAGTTGTAAGTTAGTATAGTAAGTGAGCAATCATATTGATATTCGAGATTAGTAATAAACATGAAGCTTGAATTTGAGATGATTGTTGTGATCAAAAGAGTGGAAACATGAGGGTGATGATGTCAGTCTTGAGCTTTGATCTGGTAGACTTGACATAGAGTAGGTGAGGAATTGAGATTTTAGCTACAATAAATATGAGTTGTAAAAGTTATAGACCCTAACCTTTAGAAAAGGGCAGTGAAGTGTGGCTAAGTCACAAGAGAAACAAGAACATTAAGAGGTGTACCGAGATGGTATATAATCAGACGAGGTTCCAATTAAGTTAATGATTATTTTTCATGTGTTCCTAGATAGTATATTTGAGCTATCAATGTGGAATAGGCTGAGGTAAGCATTATTTTTCCCTTAAAGAGTTTGATGAAGCGGCCTTTTAAGCCAATGAGAAGAGGTTAGGAGAAGCATCTTAGAAAAAGAAGGAGTCTTAGTACTTGTTTATGGAGAGTTTAGTAGCCATGAGATAAGTCTTTTCCGAGTATTAGAGTAAATAGAATATCGACCAGTTTAGAGATGATGAGAATAGATCTATGGCTTTAGAGTGTCAACTCCAAACCTAAGGAGGAGATGAAAAGATGAGAAATCAAGACAAATGTTGAGGATGAGATAGTGATGTTTCTAGAAAGAGTTTTAGACATATATCAATCCATTCATAATCTTGCATATTCCACAAGCGAAGTTATTACAACATCTTGTAGATATTCCCAATATCAGAATTGTGTCTATGACCTATGCTCATACACTTCAGAGAGATTCACATCTATTCTCAGTTTCCAGAATGAGGGGCAAAGACTTTAGCCCATTAACCTCGAGCTTAATCCATAAAGTTGTGGATATCAGCATCATGATATGAACCTATACATATGAGTATTCATGTCTCATAGAATGTTCAATCTCACAAGTTCATGATTTACTCTCAATGTCTAGCAACGTAATGTTATGTCATGCATATTGTTATATCAGAATTCTCGAATGAATCGTGCTTATGATCTTTCACCCTAAAGTCCTTTCATAATCCTTTTTAGTTTTGGAGAGTTGTGTTATTGATAGTAGTGGTGTGATGACGGAGGAGAGGATTACTATTTCTTATTGTGATAATGATGGTGTGTCTATTCCATCTAAGTTTATGAATGTGGAGGAAGAAGGAGATAAAGTTTTTTCAATGAGTACTAAGTCAACTTTCTGGTGGTAATGCATGAAAGTTTAGTTGGTAGAGATGATGAGAGGATGGGAAGTTCTTAGAAAGTGGGTTAGTATGAGTCTATTGAGTGGTTAAGGTTCTAAGATTGAATGTGGTATTGTTAACATGTGGACAATGCGTGATACATTAGGTGTTTCGTGATATGAGCTCAAGGTTAGCTGAATGTAGCGGTAAGGAGTAGTGTTCTTGGGATGAGATTTCCTACAGAGATATAGAACCAAAATTTTGTTATTTAGATCAGAATGATCACCCTATGTTAAGTACTTTGTGATTCTGAGTTAGACTTGAATATAGTAAGAGTAACCCCTTTCCATTCTCAGACCAGCCGTCGTTCGAGGACGAATGATCCCAAGGGGGAGATATTGTAACACCCCAAAAATTTCTAAGTTAAGACTCGAATCATTCTTCATTTACTTGTATGGT
>JAJOOS010002076.1:0-38069 GCA_029582725.1 Solanum chiquidenum
AATATTAAGAATTATTAAATAAGTAAAACAAAAGGGCAATGTTTATATAGTAATAACTTTTTGAAGCAAACTTCTTGAGAGTCTAAATCACATAAGTAGCATTGATAAATAAAGTCATTCTTTTGTCTTGAGCATCAAAAACAAATTGTGACAATTCTCTAAATTTTAAAAAAGATATTCAGAAGCATATATCTACATCACAAGGAGAAATTGTTAACAAAAACAAATGAATTTAGACTACATCATGTTAACTTCATATATTGGAACATTACATATATATTAGGCAAAAAAATAATTATTATATCATCAAAATTATTTTCCTCAAGTACTCGAGGTTATGGAATATACCCTCTAAGGATAGAACGACTTACTTCATCAGAATAATGGTACCTCATATTCCGCTAAACTTCGAACTCACAACGATAATAAATCACACAAAAAAAATTAAAATGCAAGAAGAAGAAGAGTAAAAGATTAAAAAAATTGTGGTTGAAAAAGGAGAGGGAGCCCCTCTATTTATAGTCAACAAATGGTAGTATGAACAAATGATTTTTGTGTCTTATCTGAAAAGTCATGACCTTTTCGAGAAGTCACAACCCTTTGGAAAAAGTCACAACTCGTTGAAAAAGTCACAACTCTTTGAAAAAGTCGCAACTCTTTAGAAAAGTCACAACTCATCGAAAAAGTCACAAGCTAAGTTAGGGATATTATAGTAATTTAACATTCAAGTTAGGAGTTCATGTTTTTAAGGTAATATAGATAGATATAGATTTGCTTGAATTGGTGATTTTGATTAAATGAAAAAAATAGAAGATTTGATTTTCACCATTTTAATTTTTTGAGCGTTTATTTTGTGTTGGACCAATTTTTTAAAACTGATTTTGTGTTATCGCATTTAATTTAAATGGTGAGTAATTTTATTGGGTTTTAAAAATTTGGCTTTGTTGAATTGAAAAAAGATGCTATTAGTTTTCATTTTTCCAGTTTTAGGATTGAGAATTGTCCTCTTCTGAAACTGAATTTGGATGGTTTATTAATTGGAAGATAGTAGAGAGTTTTGTCTTTTTCATGTGTAATAAACAAATAGTAATGCAACTTAGATTTCCTAAAAATCAAATTATGAAAAAAAATGGATCTTTGTAGCTCATTTTGTTTCACTAAATTTAGTCAGTTCTCCTTTTTTATTATCCACCCCTCTAAAATCACCTCTCTTTTTTCCTTAAAATACAAATTGTTTCCAACTTATCAAAATAAAATAGTGTCTATTCTTGAAGAGGTGAATTTTTTTTGTAAGGAAGAACTGAAAACTTAATCAGGGATGAATGTATATGAGTTCTGAATTTGATGGAGAGAATGGTTGTCACAATCCAATCCACTTGACCCCACGGACACCTACTCTAACACTTAGATAGAAGAATCCCCAACCATCAAATCAGTTAAGATACACGAAAAATAATCAAATCGAAATTTTACACCTCATAAATATATTGAAAAACTCTTCACTTGATTTAAACCAATGTTGGAAAGACACACACTAACACTACCCTAGGAACTAGCCTAAACAGATACAAGAGCTACTAAGACAATACAATGTTTAAAGGAAATAAGACACAACTCCTACCATAAGAAAAGAGGAGTAGAAGTTGTTGGAGATCACCATCTCCTTCACCTATGAAACATCACTGAATCCTGCAATCTAACTATATCAAGTGGCATCGAAAGAGTAGTATCAGTACAAACAACACGTACTAGTAGACATCATCAATCGATCCGAACCTACAACATAATATAGAGTAGACATTCAGAAGCAAACATGCAATATGAAAGTTACACACCCCATTTCTCTATCCACATGTGTTTACCCTCCCAAATATAATGCCCATAAACTAATGCACCTTAATTTCAGCCTCCTACCTCATCCTACTGCAACTATATCTTAAAAATTCGACACTCTTACTATTCTAAGGCTTCCCAAGCCTACTTGTTATGCCACCCTAATATCAAATCATAACCTAGCCTTTCAATCACATTGAGATTCCCGAATACAAGGCATCCCCTAGCCCTATCCACCAACCTATATTCTCTCTCAAGTTCTCATGTCCACACTCTAGCCTTTTCGGAATAGTACTTAAAACTGGAGCCTTAGACCAACTCATATATCTTAACTCAAACCAACTCATCTATCCTGACTCACATCCTCATTATCATATAAGTTCTAAAATATTGGACCATTATAACCAGTCCCATCACTTAACCCACGCACCATACCCCTGGTCATCTGCCTGACTTATTGACTAACATTTCGGTAACCAATAACATACCTTTCTAATTACAAGTATAATATAACCCTGAATCCTCGTCCTTATCCTAACTTATTCTTCACATGAAACATGCATCACATGATCACATGCAAGTCATACCTGAGTTCAACTCACCTTTCAAGTAACTCAGACCACTTAAGGATCCAACATACATACATCACACTATAACAGGTAAAATCGGTTCATTCATAAAACTAAAATGCACTTGCCCGATTATCTCAAGGAACCAAATACAGACTATTAGTGTATCGGTGCAGTATTCTGACCAATCAGAGTTAGTATCTATATCAGGCTTAGTATTCGAGACAACCATTAGTATTTCTTTACCAGCATGGTACCCGATCTAACCACCAATCATGCACAATCACAATAAACAATAACACTTGAAACTATAAGTAAAGTAAACAGGTTCATCGCATAAGATTATCAACAAGGTGTCATTACATATCCTACCTTATGATTTCCCTAACATGCATTACACGAGTGATAGTAAGAAGCAATGAACATGCATACATACATATATTGGACAACACAAATCATATCAATATAACAATAGCCCTACACTGAACCCCATTAAGAGTACACATTCATTCCACTTGATTACCAAAAGTCCTAGAAATTGATATAACTCAGCAATTTCATAATATTTAACCTTAAAATTACCAACAAACCTCCTTAATAGGAAAAATTCAAGATTACCAATCAAGAACTAGAGAACCACCTCTTAGTCATTATCTCATCTCTCGGTTTAACAATAATAAATAGCTACCTAAAATCATTCAAACTCCGTGCCCGAAGGCCTATGCGTGCAATCTTGAAACATCAACAAGATATGATGCAGTAAAATAGTTTTAACTACTCAGCTTAAGGAAAACCTACCCTCGGGTGCCTTGGGAGGATTTTTGGAGTATCCCTCGTATATTTTCTCCTTTCAAAAGTGGGGAAAAAAATAAAAGAAGACGCATTAATTAGGTTGCAGATTTTTCATCAGCCCGCTATAATGGTCGTGCAGACGCTATAGCAGCGCCACCAAAGTGGGAAACCTCCCACTATGGCAGGCTGCCGTCATCCTAGACCGAAATCAAAATGTTCCAAAATCATCGTGTGCACAAAATTTTAAATTATTGCACCAAATTTAAAGAACTTAGGGATTTCATATGAGATGCCCTTTAATAACGAGGGATTGAATTATAACAATAGATATCAATTTACTCATTGTTCGTCCCCAAATGAATCCTAGGTGGAAAGAAGAAAGATCGGTTATCGAGGTTTACCAAATGATTTTGACAAGTCAAGAATGCACTCACTCTATGAAAGTGATACAGTGCTGCTACGTCTCGCATATTTAAGATTACCGAAAAAGGAAATTCAAACGCACGAAACCACGAACAAAACCCCCCTATCCCCAGCACTTTTCACTCTACCCCGCTATAACGGCCATAGGGACGCCGGTGTAGCGGCTGCACAGCCGCTATAGCAGAATGACGTGGATCAAAACCTAATAAGAGTGAGGGAAATGGGTTTTCATGCTCATTTCTCTCCCTTTTCACTCATAAAACTCTCTCCTCTCTCTGATCACTCCGTTCAGAAACGTCAAACTAAGGTAACCACCGCAAACTTTATTTTTCTTACTTCGTTTTACGCTTAAGAACGATTGCATGCTAAGAAGGGTAGAATGGAATTTTGGGTTGATAATTGAATTTGAAAATATAATGATTTGATTATCGAATTCCCCAAAGCATGGGGATCTCCCTTACGTTTACATTTCTACGACAGTGTTCTAAGCATAAGGATCACGGGAAATAGGGCCGAAAAAGTTTCCAAAATGGTAGGAGAATTTGAAGGGTTGTTCTTGATAAAAACTTAGATTCAGGTGTGATTTTGGGATTGAAATGACTAGATTTTTGTGTATTTAAGTAAGGGAGCACTTCAGGAATACTAATATGTAGAAAAATTGTTGAAAATGGAAATTTTAGGCCATGAGGCGCCACTAACACGCCCCCTAGAGTTCTAGAAGTTGAAGGCCGCTATAGCGACCTTGCATCTCACTATAGTGGGTGTCGCTATAGAGGGAAACAAGCTCTATGACGTCATCTTCTATGGCACTCTGCATAGGCGTCATATTGCACCCCCTACTACAACGCCACCCTAGCTACTATAGCGGAAGGGAGAAAGTACTGGAGCCTCCCAAGCTATCCCAAAGCCAGATTTTTCTTATTGCACGCACTTCTTCTATTATTTTCTAACCCATGCTTCTGAAATGCAGGCTAATAATGGACATAATTGAGGGCCATGACTACCTCATACGAGAGATTTCTCGACACTACGAATCATGATCGGTATTGGGAGACCTCTTACATAAATATTTATAACCTACTTTGATTGTGCTGATATAAAGATATTAAACTTTTTCATAATGTATTCTCAATATAATTCATCTTTTGGTCAATGTCTTTAAAACTTAATAAGTTTCTTTCGAGGTTTATTATCACATCAATATTATGAGCAAATTCCTTCACCTGAATAATAATAATAAATTAGCTCTTTAGAGCTTTCAATTAATTTTATGTACTATCACTTATTTCGTAATATCATTTGTATGGTGAATATCTCCTTCAAGGAGAAAATTATATAAATACGGTCATGATAAAAAAATATACTTATCTCTTACTTTTACCCTTTGACAGTCCATGGTATATCACAATATTTTTTTTATTTTCTTCAAACTTCCCATAGAAGTGAGTTGTGGTATTTGCCAATCATACATCGCCTAATACCGCATTCACTTCTAGGAATCAGTCTACATTCAATATGCTTATCACAAATCATATTTTATTCAAGAATTGAATTTAACCACTTGTACGTGCATCATAAAATTTTCATTAAAAGTTCATGGACATGTCTTGGTATCATATTCATATGATCTACTTCAATGTTGTTTCCCAACTCACGTAAGTGTACACAATCGTCAAATAATAAAGTGATTGTCAGCTAACTCTGATCTTTACTTTTATGGATTCGAATGTGAGTTTATCGCCTACTGATCTTACTAGAAAAAGTCAATGAAAATAGACACATCAACAGCAATACACGCAAAGGAAAAATCCTTGACCGAGGGATAAGTCATTTACTCATTCACATCCTAATCATGAATGTTTGGAATACACATTATGCAAGGAGACATTGCTTTTGCTAATTCGAATTGAAGGGTGATATCACATCAATCTATTTCCGGTATCATATTCACAACCCATTCATCCTAGTTAGGAGTTCTAGCTTCGTATCAAGGTCACGATCGTATCGTCACTAGCATCAAGATTGTCACTATCATCAATATTGTCACTATCATCAACATCAATCTCATCAAGAAGAAAATCTTTAGACTTGTTATTCAGGAACTTGTTCAGGAAATACCGTAATGAAAGGAACATAGAGTTTGTCTCTAGGTATTTGACCAAATAGGATCGTCCAGTTCTTATAGAACGTATCACTAAAATACCCCTAAAGGGGGATAAGGCTAAATCAAATGTTGAATCTGTCACGATCCAAATTACTAGATCGTGCGGACTTCTAGTCGATAAATTATTACCACAAATTCTCTGTTTTATAAAAAGTTTTTAGAAGAAAATACTCATGTGACAAACATAATTAAATAAATCAACACTCATTATTATTTATAAAAGTCTTTCGACACTCCAAAAATCTAGTCCAAACATGTATAAGGATTTATACACAGAGTATTGATTACAAAAAGAAAGATATAACTTCCTTTCAAAGAAAGAGTAGGCACAAGCTGATTATGAATGTCTGTCATCTCCACACTTTCAAACAGCTTGAAACACAGTTACACACACAAAAAAAAAGTGTAGCAAAAGTAGTATCAGTACACCACACGTGTTGATAGACATCATAGGCCGACTAATCACGCAACACATCATAAAAATCAACAAGAATAACATGTATTAAAATATCACACTTTACATTACTCAATCAGTATTATTAGGTAGCGTTATTATTACGCACCATCTATTTCTCAACTTACTAAATATTAGTTATTATCAACGATATTATACTCATAATTCTTATCACTTATTAGTGTCAAATATTTTCCACGAGCTAAATTCAACACAACACAATAATACTTCGAAAACATTATAGTAATAGAAATATACACACAAGTCATTAAAGTTAGACATGAGTCATAACACAAAATCAATGCTTCAAATATAACATTGGTGAAATTTCACAAATAACTAACTTCATTCTCAACATATCGATGTTTCACAATAATTGTACATAGGCATCACCAATCACATATAAACAAATACATAAATAATATTTTTGGACTGGCGTATTGACAACAATAACATTTTTTAATCAAATTATTAACCTAGGGAATTTTGTACAACTTTACATAATTTAAGGGCAATTTTGATCATTTTCCATTTTATTATTATCATTTTCATTTGATATCATTCATATATTTACATTTAGATTGTTTTATTAATGACATGAAACTATGTAAAATTTCAATGTAGCCACTTATTTTTCTCTTTTTCTCCTCCATCATCTTTAGTCTCTTCTCTACAATTTTTTTTATTACTCCACTTCTTTTTTATTTGCAATAATATAACAGATAAGTTCTAGACTTTAAAAATACATGTATTAAAGAGATAATTACTTAAAAGTATAATTGAACAAGTACATTATTAAAATTGATCAAGGTTTTTAAACTTAATCAAATGTGGTCACTATCCTATTGATATCCCTCTTCTTCTTTTTTTTGGTAAGTAGGATATTTTATATAATCAAGTTAAACTAGTGCATCAAGTATGCTCCAACTTTGTTCCAAGACATTGCTTGTGGCCATATGTTGATCATCATTGTTCATATTACACAAAGAGAGTTTTCTAACAAAAAATTCATTCTTTGTCCATTTTTAAAATTCTCAAATGTGATTTTATTACTATAGAATTTTGGTGATAGCTAAATCGTTGATGGTTTCTCGAATGAATGTGGCTATTATAAAGGTGGTGGTGGCGGTAATAAATTGATTTGCTTGTTTTGCTTGTTTGATGTGAAATTAATGGTCTCATATGTACATATAACTGAGTGATTGATAATGACCTCTACTTTTAGAGAAATTTTCATATAAAATCATTATTTTATCTCCGTTATTGGAGTTACTATGAAGCACTACTGGCATTTAATTGAAATCGTAGACAGTTATTGTCGAAGCTTGAAGTTTCAAATTTGAATTTTCGCAAATAAGCTTCATTTCGAGTAGGTATGTTGCAAAAGATAGATTACAAATTTAGGAGCCTAAATATGAATTTTTGGGTAATTTGGTCCAGGTTTTGAGGTGTTTTTGAATAAATCTGATACTTGGATTCAAGGAAGAAGACGAAGTCCATTTTTTGTGTAATAATCCTATATAATTACAAATTATTCTATATGAGTGCATAAATATCTCTTATAATTTGTATAATTTTGTATATTGAGTATATAATATTATATATCAAATTTTTAAATATTTATGTAATAGAATAAATATAAGAAAATATATATTATTGTATACCGTGTATATATATATAATATTGTATACCGAATTGTGTTTTGGGCTAAAGATTTATAATGTAAGTTTTAGCCTATATTTTTGTAATGTAAGTTAGATAATTGTATATTTAAAGATTTATAATGTAAGTTTTAGGCTATATTTTTGCAATGTAAGTTAGATAATTGTATATTTCTAAAAGTTTTCCTACATTATACTGCGGGAACACTGATTTTATCCCATTTAAAACTTATTAAGAATAAACCGCTTATTGTTTTGATTTGAATTAGTAATTGATCCTCAACTAATTATTTTTAATTTAAAGTTACAAAATATGTCACAAAAGAATCAAATATGGGAGATAATATTATTCCTATGGTTAAAAAGCAATATTTTTATAATTACTCATTTAGTTGCATAATCTCATTTTATAGCTAGATGGAAAAAATATACTTGATAATAATTGATACTAATAGATTCCTAAATTCATGGAAGTTGTTGAGATTTTCATGGAGATTGATTTTCCAAATTAAAATCTTAACTATAGTTAAAATATTTATTAATTTAATTAAATCTAAGCCTTTAAAATTTAAAATAAGACAACTATCAATTATTTAACTGTGCTTTGAATTTTTTTTGAAGAGAATCTATAATGGAGGGAGCCTAATCCAATTTTTGCCTACTCAAATTATGTAAATTATTGGTGATTATGTAGAAAAATATCATTAAATGCTAATTTTTTCTTAAAGCAGTCAAACACTCTATAAGATATTAGAGCTGATCTATTTATTTTAACTAAATGAAGTAAATAATTCAAACTTAAACATGGCCATATTTATAGGTTTCATTTTACTTGTCATATTTTGTTTTCCACATTCTTTAAGGAAAATATTAACTAAAAGATAATTTGATTAAATTATCCTTACTTATTACTCCTTTCTATTTAATACTTCTTTCTTTTGCACCATATTAATCTCGTCGTATTTATAATTAAGAATAAACGGTAACACACGATTAATTATGTCTTCATTTTTTAATATGACAAGTACTATGAATTATTTATTTTTAGTAAGAACGGCAAATGAAATAGAATAGAGAGAATATTATTTTATTTTAATTAGTTGGTTACATAAAGTTTCAACTCATTAGTGAAGATTCGATTCTCTACCTTGTAATCCTCTTCCCAATTTTCCAAGGTAGTTAATTCTACAATTTTCTTTTATATAACTTTTATACTTGTTTAAATTAAAATCATAAATTACATTGCTAAGTTTATTCCAAATTATGACTCAACCACTTATTTCCTAATTGTATTTAAATATGTGATTCAGGATGACATAAATACTTTCTTTGTTATTTTTATTTTGATTTGTCATTTTTAATATATCAAAGAATTTTTTTAATTATTTTACGCGTACCATTAATTTTTCAAATCATTTCTCAAGATCTGAAACTATACATCAATTAGAATGAATATTGTGATAAAATATTCAGATTAGTCATTATTTTTTAAAAACGTACAAAATCTAAAGTGAACAAATAAAACTAAACGGAGGAAAAATTAAGCAAATAAACTAACATCAAAGTGGCAAAACTGAAAATATATTTCTTCTTATACCACACACATTTAATAGCATATTATAGATGTTGAAAGTCAACCCAAAAGGAAAATCAATAGGCCTTTCTTGGTTATGTTAGAGAAAATAGATATTTTTATAAGACCAAATCAAATCAAATCAAATTTGTAATAAATGCAAGCAAACGACTTTATATCTCATTTAACGTTCAAAACAATCGATGGAGATTTCATCCCAAATTGATGTTTTTATTATGTTCTACCAAACTATCTTAGTGTTAAAAATGAAACTTGCACAAGTAATTCATATTAAAATATTTCAAACACAATGTATAATTTGAAACAAGTAAAATAATTTACCATTAGAAAATATTATACGTTAATAGCAACAATTTAGGGACATGACACCTAACCTAGCTTAGGAATGAGACTCAATCCTGACTCAAGACACCTCCAATCTTGGCTCGGGGCCCGATCCTCGACCTTGAGGATCTAAGAAAGGAGAAGAAGTACCCGACCTTGACTAGGAACCTCAACCCTAGACTTGGGATCCAAATACTGACCTGGGATTCGTGACTCAACTCAAGATTCGACTCAGGTCGAGACCAAGACTCGAGCCCCGGCCCTCGGCCTTGACCTAGACATGAGACCTGGGATCCAACCTCAATTAAGACCTGCCGTTGACTCAAAATCTGAAATGCGAGACTCGATCCTAACCTAAGACCTATGCCCTAAGCCTCGAGAATCAACTCTGACCTAGGACCTAAGCCTCAACTTGAGACTTGATCTTCATATGAGTTTTGACACTCAATCATGACCCAATCCAAACTCGAGACCCAAAATTGAAAATCCACCTTTGAGTCGAAATCCAAACTCGACTCGAAACTCGAGCTTCGAAACCTAACCCCAATTTGAGACTCAATTCTAATCCAAAATTTGAGACCTTTTTCATAGGACCGAACCCCGATCCAAAATAAATTTCAAGTAGTAAATTCAAATAAAGTAAATCTTAAAAATGGATTAGAATTATATTGAAGTAAATTGGAGACACTTAAAAATGGATTATATCGAGTTGGGCTAAAATCTGCCCAATGTAAAATTATTTTGTGTCCAACCCACAAGAGTGTGGGTGGATTGAGAGGACCATTAATTTTTTGGTCATATTTGACTCTCCTAGTAACAATCAATTAATATAGCTTATTCAATAATTGAGAGATTCATACTATAAGAGACCTAAACGAAAGTAATTAATTAATTTTTTTTGTATGAATGACTTTCTTCCCTTTTATTGTAAAAAGGAAATATTTTTATTTTTCTGTAACACTCTTTTGAATTGATATTATCCATCAATTCAAAAAAATGCTTGGTTATCGCTTAAAATAACATGAAGACATACAAAATTAGTCTCACGGATACAGACGATTCTATCATGCCATGAGTCAACTAAAATCAATTGCAAAATTTTAATAAAAATTTCAAAGTATTTCATAGGAAAAAGTTACCTCATATAGAAAAGTACAGTAAAATTAAATAGGTTTCACGATATTATAATCAATCTAGTTAGTTTGGTTGCATCTGAGATTAAAAACGACTTTTCAATCTCTATTCCTAAGGTTATTAGTATTGCATCAATTCCCCGGTGTATTAGTTTGTAGCAGTGATAGAAAAATTGTGACCATAACAGAGCTCCCTAATCGAATTTTCATTCTTAGAAAGTTTAAAGTTCATCCTCAATTACTAATAATTTCAAGTGTTCTATCATGCAAGGAACTCATAAAACTGAAGGAATGAATTCCCGTGTAAACCACTTTAAATTATAAAAAAAATAACAACTCATAAAACTCACACTCACTTAACAAAATCAAAATGCTTGTACTTTAACTATCAACCGAATTATACATTGATTTTTAGTTAATGAATTTAATTATTTTTTGAGATACCCTGAGTATTAAAGTAGTAACGTTGCTTAAGTAAGTTTCAATAATTTTATATTAGTTTCAATTACACATTACTCAATTTATGTCGAGGGTTTATCATGAACAATTTTTTTATCTGTCTAGATAGAAATAACATATGTATGCGTATTGACCTCTCCAAAATCCAAAGCTCATTTATAAAACTATACTAAATATGTCATTATTGTTGTTATTATCAAAATTACCCAACTTTTCAAGTGCTATTTTTCAGAAGCAAATATCTCATAGCTGATGAAAATTCCGACTATAAAAAAGTACAAAATTCTTTTTATATATCATTTGAATGATAAAATGACTTCTTAATAACAACAACAATAACGTAATGAGTGAAATTCCATAAAGTGAGATTTGAGGATATAGACGGTACACATAGCTTATTACAATCTCTGAGGTAGTGAGACTATTTCCGAAAGAAAAAAAAGAAAGAAGAAGATGACTTCATAGAATGAAGTAAATATTATTACCCCAAGACCTTTGAAGCAATATTATTATATTATTGTATGTATACATAATACCAAAACTTGAATATCATTAGTTTTGTGGCCAAGGCCAGATGGATAGACAATAGATTATGGTGTTTGGTGTCTTAGAAAAAAAATATGAGGAGAAAAAGGGAGTTTAATGTCGGTGGAAAATCAGGAAAAAAGCAGGAAAAATAGTACACGTTATACTTAGTAGTAGTTGTCCTAGTAGTAACTGAGTAATATGTACACACACTGAAAAGGGATCTGTACAAACACATCTTTTATTTTTTCCTTTTTCTCTCTTCACATCTCTCTCTATCCTCTTTACTATATATATATACATATGCTCTACTTAACCTGACTCCATTTTCACTTTCTTGATCTCTCTCAAGAAATTAATCTGCTGCACTTTTTTGAATCAATCAATCTTCAAGAAAGGTGCTTTTGGTTTGTTAGTGTTTATTTTCTTGATATATGTGTGTTTATCTTTGAGCCCTTTTGAAGATTGATGTGTTTTTGTATGTGGGGTTTTTGTTCTTGGTGGTGTTTGTGGTTTTTAGACTTGGGTTTTGTTTATTAGCTTGAAAAGATTTGATTTTTGACTTGGGGTTGACTTGTATGATGAATTTTTCAGGGTGGTTTGGAATTGGTGTGTGTTGATTCAGTTGGAAAAGGGGAGCTTTTTGGTTCTTGATTGGATTTGGGGAGAAAGTTTGTGGCTTTGGGATTCATTCATTATGTGGATATCAAGTGTTTGGATTGACTCAATTTTTTTGAATCTATGCTAAAGGTACCTTTTTTTGTTTGGGTTTATACTCTTTTTTTCATGATTCCAATTTTTTTATTTTTTGCTTGACTTGTGATGTGTATGATTCTTGTTGTCTGGTGTTTTTTTTTACCTTTTTGATGTCTAGTGAAGTGTCTGTGTGTTTGGAATTTCTGCCCCCCATCTTTGAGCTGTGGATTGCTAATTGAATGGACTGTTGTGTGCTTTTGTTGTTTGTTTGAACTGTGGATAGCAGATTCAATAGACTTTTGTATGATGTTTTGGGGTGTACACCTGAAATTGTGTATGGCTAACAGTTGTGTTGCGCGAATCTTTAACCTTATCTTTCTGTTTCTAGTTTAATGATAAAGGATTATATTTTTAATAATCAGGATGCAATTGTGATGAAAAATACTTCTTATCACTCAAATGCAGATCTTCTAAGCTGAAGAACATGTGGTGGTTGTGATACAAACAAAAAAGTTGCAGTTATATCTCTAAAGTAGGCGGGGTAATAGGATGGGCTGTGAGTCTTCTAAACTCGCCTCGTGTTGCTGGAGTGGACAGAATGGTCCTGTTCATGAGGCTCAGAATACTGGTATGTAAAGCTTTTCTTGGTATTTTCTATCATCATCCAAGGGCAGTTCATTCAGAATTGTAAATTTGTCAGTTCTCGTTCCTTATTTTTTGTTATTGTGAAAATGTTTTTTCGGTTTTCATTCTTCTAATAGATGATGAAGAAAGAGCTGAAGTTAGTGATTTGCCTACGTTCCGCGAGTTTACTGTTGAGCAGCTGAGAATATCTACTTCTGGATTTGCTGTAGAGAATATAGTTTCAGAACATGGTGAAAAAGCTCCTAATGTTGTTTATAAAGGAAAGTTAGAGAACCAGAGGAGAGTTGCTGTCAAACGCTTTAATAGATCTGCATGGCCTGATTCCCGACAGTTCTTAGTAAGTTATTCATAAAGAGCATTTATATAATTCCATCAGGTATTTAAGTTTCTATATTCATGTTATCTAAAATGATATAGTTTTTTTCCTTTCGGCTAACTTTTGGTGATATAATGTTTAATTGCAAAAAGGAAAATAACAATGAATAGGAAAGGAAATAGAGAATGTCGGAGATCTTAAGCTGTCCTGTTATTTAAAAGCATCATTCCAGTTGTTTCTTATATGAGACAACTGATCCGTAAATGCAAAAGTGAAGTACGACGGTTTTACACGTCTTATTTTTTGTCGTTAGTGCATGCACCTTTCGATGTTTTAATAGCTTGAAATTGAGTATCTTGTCGTTTTCCTGCTTTACATTGTTTAAGCAATAGACTTTAACTTCCTTTTTGTTATCCTCCAATTCGTGAACTTCAGGAAGAAGCCAGATCAGTTGGTCAACTCCGCAACAATAGGTTAGCGAATCTTCTTGGTTGTTGTTGCGAAGGTGATGAGAGGTTGCTTGTGGCAGAATTTATGCCCAATGAGACACTTGCAAAGCATCTCTTTCACTGTAAGTTCATTTACATTTTAATTTTATTTTCCATCCTAGTTATGACCCTTGTACCGTTGCTTTACTTGTTTTAAAGAAGTTCATAGTAGGTTGTAATAATCATGGGAATATACAACACACCTAGTGTAATACAAGTGGGGTCTGGAGAGGGTAGTATGGACGCAAACTTTACCCCTACCTAGGTAGAATCATGGAAATATTATATATTTTTAAATATTTCGTTTTTCTTTTTGGGGACGGAGCGTCTATCAGAAAAAAGTAAAAGCAAACAAAATAAATTGTATTCATAAATGAAGATGTACAATTCAAGGGCTCTAATATTAAGAATTGTACTTGTCCTTTTCTTGTTCGACCACCATACTGGTGCCCCTAACAAGGCCAGTGACACCGCTGTTGCCACCCCTCCTTAGCAGAGCTATAGTAACTGGCTCCCCTTTTAATTGCTCTATGGTCTGAATATTAAAAATCTTTTATCTCCTTTTTAACTAGTGCTTTTTTACTGTCAATCAATCACTACAGTACTCTCTATCCCAAAGCGGTTGAGGTCAGCTATATAAATCATTATGTCGATTCAGCTCTATTTGGGCTCATTATTCCAATGATAAATAATGATTTCTCAGATAAACTTAAGAATTCTGGAGGTCTTCTGATTATTTTAAAAAAAAACTGAAAGTTCGATAAATTTCACACTTGTCCCGTGGTATACATGTTTCTAACCGGAGTGAAGAGACTCTTGTTAGTCTCCTAACAAACGTTGGACTTAATGCAGATGTAATGACTACAGCTAAACTTTAATTCCAACTAGTTGAGTATGCCTTTATGGATGTTTTTCTTTTTGTGTGTTCTTTTCTTAGTTATTTGTGTTTATTCTCTAAGTTTGTAGAACTTTTTGACACAGCTCCATATGATTTTAGGACTTCTTCAACTGATAATAAAAATGATTTTAGGAATTATTTGCCCTCTTTTAATAATTTCAATCACTGTAGTGCCACAACTTTGCACCGGTAAGGCTACGTAAGACATATGACTATATTAGACTCTCTCTCATTCCATCTTCTGTATGTTTTTCATTTTGAGAAAATCATTCTATCTTCTATATATGTTACTTCCACTCTGTCTAATGTGATATTTCTATCTTCTCCAGCCTTGTATCGCACATTTGTATTAACATTTACCCTTTTACAACATTCATGCTATGGGTATATTGAGCTTTAAAGTCATGATATTCATTCCCATACTAAGGTCCCATACTAAAAGCTTAACATTTGTAGCCATATGACTTGACCATTCTCTTTTAAGGTATGTTTATTTTGTTAGGTATCTTCATATCACATAGCACGGCTATATACTCCTTCATTTCAGTCATCCTATTTTAATTTTGTGTGTTACGTCTTCACTACTAAGCCTAGTTATCTTAGTTGTCTATATTGAAGTGTCACAACCTCACCTAATTCACTTCACTCTTTCTGTTTATCGGGGTTCAACTTGCAGTGCACATATTCTTCTTACTTATTCATAAAAAAAACCTTTATTTATAGGGTGACCTTTTTCACAGTTTCAATTTTTGATTGACTCCTTCACTAGCTTCATCAATTAACACAGTATTGTCAGCACATACCACCATGAAACGTCATCTTGTATACTACTGGTGAACTTATCCACAAGTGAGGTAAACGAGTAAAAACTCATGCCAGATCCATGGTTTAAGTCCCTACTTATTGTTTCAAGTATCGTACTGCTGTTGCCCTGGTGTTACCTGCAAGCTATATGTAGCCCTAAGAAAATCGTTGTGAGGTTACTCTATGTTGTGGATGGCTCAACCATGGTTGATTTTCTATAGTAGTTCTAGTGTGTGATCAAGAGTCGGATCCACATTTTGAGAAGAAAGGATGCAGTAACTTGTGTAGAATTCAAGGGAAAAGGGACAAGGAGGATTATGGCCAACCTGTATTTTTTGGTGTATTTGGAAGGAAAGGAATCTCAGATGTTTTGATGGTATCTCAACTCCAATTAGCAGTTTGAAATCCTTTTGCCTTATTAGTCTCTTCCATTGGAGCAACTTATCCCCAGTAAATGATATATTACCCCTCTTAGATTTCATTAGCTCCCTCAATATGGCTTAGCGACCATTCTTTTGCTTGTGGTTAACTCCCTGATTGAATAGGTGTTTTTGTTCTCAGGAGTTAACCATATTTTTGTGTATGTAATTTGCATCTCCTTGATGCCTTTCTAATACAACATCTTACTTCATCAATATAGTATGTTGATCTACAATTTGCCTCTTTTACCCCCATCACTTGTCTAGACAATTTGAAGATTTAAGTAAACCTAATAATGAAATCCGAACTTCACCTAGAAAGTTGGTAAATGTAAAATGGGATGGGATGAGATGGGAACACTCATATCTTCTTACTGCTTTAACGAAGGAAAATGAAAATCACAACTTTCTTAAAGATCTAAGGGAACATATATTTCTTCGTGATTGGTGAAGTTTCAGTTGACTTATTGTATTTACATATCCAGGGGAGACACAACCCATGAAATGGGCAATGCGGTTAAGGGTGGCTTTGTATCTTGCACAGGCTCTCGAGTATTGTACAATCAAAGGGAGGGCACTTTATCATGATCTTAATGCTTATAGAGTATTATTTGATGAAGTAAGTACCTAGTGCCATGGTCATTTATTTTGATGGTCATTTGTAAGTATCAAGTTTTACAGATTTAAGGATTTGAGTGCTTCTAATGATCTACCAACTGTCTATCTCTCAGGAAGGCGACCCCCGTCTCTCTTGCTTTGGTTTGATGAAAAATAGTCGAGACGGAAAAAGTTACAGCACAAACTTGGCATTTACTCCTCCTGAATATTTGAGGACAGGTACCTCTATATACATATACATCATATTTTTAATTTGTAATTGTTAAAGGTAGTATATTGTTATTGTTCCTATTTTTTGAATGCTATGCTATGCTTTCCCTATTGTTTTCTATGTTCTCTTTACTTTTGTATTTTTCTTTTAACTGGTCTGCTGTGTGTTGCTCGAGCCGAGGGTCTTTCGGAAACAACCTCTACCTCCATGCAATAGGGGTAGGGTTTGCATAGACTCTACCTTCCCCAGACCCCGCTTTGGGACTACACTGGGTTTGTTGTTGTTGTTAAAGGTAGTATATATTAAAATCAGGAACAAGAGTGCTGTGAAGTAATTACAACGGTGTTTCTCTACTAATGGTGTAGTGAAATATACATCACATATTACATATATATATATACACACATACATATAAATACATATATATATATATAAGAGTTTACTGTCTTCGCAGAAACTTTTCTCCTTGTTGCATCTATCTATCAGTAGCAGTTGTGTTGCCGCTTTACCAGATATATATGTTATTGAAATTTCTTAAACAGCTAAAAGTGTTTGGAAGCAAAATGTAAAGTTTTCAAAACTCAATGGAGACAAAAAACACTAAGTGATTTTTTTTTTTATCAGTTTCAAAAAAAAAAAACTAGGTGATTCTTCCCATCTGTCCTAGCCTTGGTGGACAGAGTTACCAGTTACCTATTGTTGGGAGGTGGGAAGTGGCAGGTATCCCGTGGAATTAGTCAAGGTGCGCGAAAGCTGACCCGGACACCGCGGTCATCCAAAAAGCAAAATGTTAAGCAACTAAGCAGGACATAAAATGCTGTTTGTCCACACAGAACTACTTCTTTACTATTAGAATGGTGGTATCCTGGCCAACTTGCACGTACTGGACCAATTTAAAGATGAGTTTTTAAGCTATATACATCTTCTGTGTATAGAGTTTTTTACATTATCAGGACACCCAATAATATCTACCAGTAAGCTGCCTAATATGTGGTATTTGTATTTATCTACTACAATAGGTAAAGGTGATCTGATGGTATAAAAATTTCTTATACTGCCGGTGTATATATCTTACATTCTTTAAAGATAAATGCTACTTTCCACCCACATACGTAGTGGTGAAACAGTTCACCAAGACTTGGCTAGAAGAGAACAGTACACCAATGTCACCTCTGCTACAGTTTGATCTTTGTTCCAGGGATTAGTTCCTTTTGTGGTCTTTGGAAACACCACTTATCTCTGCTGCATGAAGTAGTTTATAAATTTAGCTCCAAAATACTAAAACTACAAAGGCAAACTTTGACAAATAGCTTCTTTTGGTTGAACTTTTTAAATAGATAAAAGGAGAGTGATGCAGATGATAAGCTAATCTAACAGCCTTCCAACAAATATTTTTCACGGTTATTGGCCAAACTTGGAGCAATTGAAGTGAAGCATGCTAAATTTTTTTGAAAGACATAAAAAACCGAACATGTAGAAAGGCTAAAGTATTAGGTGATTTCTTCCCAACGGACAGTATTAGGCCAAGCCATGAGGTGAGGTCTCAGGTTCGAATCCCAGTGGTGAAAAAAGACATTAGGTGATTTCCTTCCATTTGTCCAAGTCCCTGGACCCTGCGTGAACGCTGGATGCTTAGTGCATCGGGCTGCCCTCTACCATTTATCGATCAAAAAGCTTATATGGCAATATTTCTTAATAAATCATAATTAAAGAACTTTTCAAAAACTTTATAAGTATACCAAATTACCAATCCCCAAGGCTTTGGTTCAAAAGGCAAAGGTAGTATAATGCCATATTTATGTTAAGTGCAAGTCACAAATTCAAATTTGATGTACAAAGCTTGACGTTTTGGTCACAAGGATATAGAGGGTCGATCTGTCATCCCCTGAGTTTCGGAACTGGTCATAAAAATAAATCAATTCTTGAGGAAGAGGAGGATCATGCATAATAATAGGTGCTACATGTGTAAGCATTCAGGGGAAGATGTAAATCGACCTGCCGACCCATTTTCAAGTGGTGAGCCAGTTATGGTTGATCATGTAGAATCTCTTTTAAATCCATCTGAAAGTCTTAAAGTGGCTATCAATCCATTCTTAGATTTACGTGGTTTCTCCTTTCAGACTCTTGATGTCTAACAAGCATGGTTATATACTTGAACCTACTCCATTTATATTGAACATATAAAAGGTGACAGTCATAAACGACAATCTAAATACCATTGAAGATCTCATGTTTTGCTTGGTTAGTGTGCAAAAGGGCCTGCTTAACACATGAAGTGCTTCAAAAGAAAGGCAGACAATTATGCTCAAGATGCTTTATGTGTGATCAAGATGCAGAAGTTAATAGTCACTTATTCCTTCATTGCAAAGTAGCTACAAGCTTGTGGAACATGTTTCTTGGTCTTCTTGGTGTATGCTGGGTAATTCCAAAGTCCACTAAGGACTTGCTATACAGCCGGAAGGAGATAGGAAGAAGGGAGTCAAATGAAGATTGGTGGGAGTTAATCCCAGCCTGCATCTGGTGGTCCCTATGGAAAGAAAGGAACGGAAGATACTTTGTGGATAAGAGAAACAACATCCAGAAAATTAGAATGAATTGTCTTAGTCTTTTGTACTTTTGGTGTAAACAAGATATGATGGGGGATATAAAACTTTTTGCTGACTTTATAGGTAATTTGTAATCTCCCATAGGGTAGTTTGATATGCTCTGATGAGATTGTAAGTGACCTATGCTCATCATTTATTTGATGATGAGCCTTTTGTGAATACACAGTTACCTTTATCTCAAAAATAAAATAAACGACAATCTAAAAGTATGATGTGTCGAAGGACTTCTTTCTAAAGAACAGAGTACACTTGTATATAAGGTTTTACTGTACAACCCATGTTACTAGGTTAAAAAAAAATACTCTGCTTGATGACCTTTTTTTTTAACTTGGTAACTTTGTATTGTATCACAAATCAATACATGGGTTGTATTGAAACCTTGTATTCAAGTCTACTCCTCACTTCACTTTTCTATGGTTAAATTGAGTCTAGAACATCAATAATAGTGATAGTGTCATTTGAGTATAACTGATTACACCAATAAACTAAAAGAAGAATGCAGTTAAGTTTAACTTTTTGCACATTGTTCACTATGCTCTCAAAACATCTTGAATTCCTCTCTTTCTAGATAGCCCACCATATAGCACTAGGGATAATTCTCCATCTACCTCTGTCCTATGCATGGACCCCTTCTTCCTCCCAACTCATTAAGGCCTCAGTCACTTTCCTAGGCATGGTCCAGGAAATGCCTTTTAAGGCTGAGAAATAGTCTCCATAGTTGTTGGGTGTACTTGCAATGTAAAAATAGATGGTGGACAGTCTCAGCTGTTTAACCACATAGGAAACACCTGGAACACAAGGTTATCCCTCTCTTTTTTTTGAGAAGGTTAACTGGTACAAGGTTATCCCTCTCTTGTCCTGTGTAAGGACTGCTTCCTTAGCCATTAACCATACAAAGCATGATACTTTGTGAGGTATCCTGCTCTTCATGACAGTCTTTGCTTGATGACCTTAGTTTTTGTTATTTTACACTTCCCCTCTCTTCTTAAGAGGAAGAGGGGGGTTTAGGGAGGAGCCGGGTGATTTTGCTGCCTCTTGCCTGTTCCCAGTAGATTGTTTGATTATATTTCTTTGTTGACTTTGAAAGTTGAAGGGGTGCCTTCTTTACAAGCAACTTTTACCTTTGTGGCATTGGTTTGTTCATTTAGCTAGTTGCTGTAATCTATTAGGAATTATTGCTTCATTAATCTCTATGACGTTAATAATATTTCTGGCTATGCGTTGTTAAACTTATTATGGTTCACTCTGTTATTCTGAAATTTTTGTAGGAAGAATCACCCCGGAGAGCGTCATGTATAGCTTCGGGACACTCTTGCTTGACCTTCTCAGTGGAAAACATATTCCTCCAAGCCATGTATGTTCTTTTCTGCTAATTGAAGATGATATTGCTTTACTTTCTTTTGGGACAAGAAAACATGACGTTTTTAGTGCTTCTTTCGTCCTAGTTTATGTCCGATCCATCTTTTATATGAATGAGAAAATCTTTTTGATCTAAGGCAGTTATGAGTTTGAAGATACTGTTGATTAGGAGAGGTAGCAATTTTCAATTTGTTTGAGCTCTGGAGATACTGATACTCTTTCTTCACCTACCCCAGAGAAAGGATTTGATACTTATTACCTGCTGTGAGCTCCAGTTAACTCTATCTAGCTGCATTTTATCCCATGGAGGGCTGGGCTAAAATTACTGGTTTAATGTTGCCTCATACTGGTTTGCACCTCATTTTTATACAGGCAAAACAGCAGTAGGATGCAAGAACGGGAAAGGAAATATTGTTAATATATGGGCTCTCTGAGTGCCTGACACACAACTTATAATATAGTTCCCTAAATAGAGAAATCCTGGCTGTTTTGTTCTCCCTGTATGCAGTGGACACACTGGAGCTGTTTGTACAACAAAACTCAGTTCTAATTTCTAGACTCTCGTAATTCATGGCTGTCTTCGTTGACTAGGTTCCTAGAAGAAACCATTACCAACACCCCATGAACATCTGATTCCTTTTCGTCTTTTCCTATTCCCGCCTCTCCTATTCTTTGGTAAATTATCTTGTTCAATCTCAGTAGTGATGCGTAGACTGCTCGTTGGAAATTATCTGAACAGTCTGAATCATGTTGATTTGATAATTCGTATCATATAATTTTATAGTTCTTACCTGTAAAAATGAAAATGAGAACTTCAAGCTTGGCAGAATAGTGTTGATCAGGCATCAAATTCAATTTGGTTGTGTGTGTGTTTGGGGGGGGGGGTTGGTTTCACTGATTGTTGAAGTCAAGCGGTGCAACTGCGACTAAATGGTTGTAAAGTAGGATCAATTATATCAAAACTGTTTATGATAAAGGATATGTGGTTGTTGGCCAGTTACTCGTGAACTGTTTTTTTGCTGTGCTTGTCCCTTCTAATACTGTATCTGTTTCTGTCAGGCCCTTGATCTGATTAAAGACCGGAATCTTCAGATGCTTACAGATTCTTGCTTGGAAGGTCAATTTTCTTCTGATGATGGGACTGAATTGGTAAGGATAGCGTCAAGATGTCTGCAATACGAGCCACGTGAGCGGCCAAATCCAAAGTCGCTGGTTGCTGCTTTATTTCCTCTTCAGAAGGAGACCGAGGTTTTGTTTTTTCTTGTTCTGGTGTTACTATCTATTACTTAACTTTAGTTTCTGCTGAGTTTGATATTTGTTTTTCTACCTGCGTGCTCTTCTTTCTCTTTTTTGATCAAGTAAAACTTTCATTAGTTGGTGTACAAGGATGCAAAATGTACGGAAGGAAAGGACTCCTAAGTAAAATTGGATTTGACAATATCCGAAAAATGATTTACATCAACATGCTTACAGCACCTAAATAGGTTCATAAATAGGCCCCCAAGATTTTTGTCTAGTGCTAAGAGGGAAACATATGATGTGTGGATTCAGTGCACATCTCAGGTTTGAACACTACCACAGACCAAAGCTGGTGTAAGTTGAGAGGGTAGAGGCCTCGCCCCATTATTCGTGAAGTTTCAAACTTTGGGCCTGTAGCCCTCGGGGGTTTCTCGGTATCCAAAGAAAGAAAAAAGGTTCATAAGACAACTTGCTTTGAAAAAAGGTTCATTAGGCAACTTGCTTTCCAAAAAGGGGGACTGAGGTTTCCACTCCTTCAAAAATGTCTTCTGTTCCTTCCTCTCCATATTGTCTAAAATATCCCGCTGGGGATGGATTGCCATAGCTCTTTTGTCCCTGCTTGTGTGCTTTTCCGGTTTTAGCTTTCAGCTTTTGTTTCTGCAGCAATTTTCTTTTTATAAGTTTGCCCTGCGAGCTGCTTTTTTTTGTTGAGAGCTCTATAACAGTGAAAGTAAATATGATAAAGTAGTTTGGTAGACATTATATTGTGGATGGTCGTTAGTCAGAACTTGAGACGTTGTGGCTGAATTCCTTTATGTGTGTGTGACAACTAATAAAGCACACACTGATTGTGATATGTCCTTTTGTTATTTATCATGGGATCACTCATAAATTTCCCTGACATAAAAATTTGCAGTGATTTCCAGTTTGTTTGAACAGGAAATTTAGTAAAGGTTAACACATGAAGTGCCTTACATTGGGTGTGGAAGTTGTTATTGCCGTCAGTGGTGTACTATTTCCAAGTTTTTGTTGCGAAAAATATGATTTGTAACTATACCATTATAAAATATTTAGTGCCTAATGCTCCCACGGATTCAGTCTCTTAGTAAGAACACAATGTGTGTTTGAACCTTGCTGTGAACAAGGCCTGACATTTAAGTGGAGAAGGGTAGAGGGGATCCAATATCCAGCTAGTTTCGAACCGTTTCCCAGCTGTCCGTTGGGGATTTCTTGATTATCAAAAATAATATTGAAAGCCTAATTTAATGCTTTTATGTATCTATTCAACTTTTCTTCTGGTGTTATCGTGTTACTTGAAGCTGTAAAAAACTATTTGTACAATATATACGAGGATTGCTTGATGCCCATTGTACACTCGTGAATCAACATTGGTGAATGCATTTAATCCTCTGTTAATTTGGTCCTAGTCTGTATTAATTAAGTTAGTAAAAACAGTAATTTGGATAAGGCAAGAAGCATTTTAGGTTATATTATTGTCCCTAAATATTTATTTTCTATACTGACTGTAAATTGTCAGAGATCACAGTAACGATAGAATTTGGCCATAATGACGTTTTGGTTACTTGTTTTGCAGGTTCCTTCTCATGCTTTGATGGGTATCTCACGTGATGGTGGAACTATACCTCTGTCTCCACTTGGTGAAGCCTGCTTGAGAATGGATCTAACAGCCATCCATGAGATTTTAGAAAAGCTTGGGTACAAAGACGATGAAGGAGCAGCTACTGAGGTTTGTCTATCAGTAATTATTTTGAGGAATCGATGTCCTCAATATGTACACACATTCCCTTTCAGTGTTTTATCTTCAACACATTGAGTCAAACTTTTAGCCTCATGCCATATGAGGATCTTTTATCCTCTTATCCCTGCAGTTGTTTTACATGTGTGCATGAGAAGGGGCCTCACATTTTTTCCCACCTGCCTCTTATCCCTTTTCTATGATTTGGTTCGTAGTGATTTCTCTCGTATTAAGGAATCCTAACAACCAGAGAGCTTCTCGATGCTGTTTTAAGTTTAAGAAGGTTGTTCTACACATTTTAACTGCTACAAAAGGTTATAAGTAGAGAATCTCATCCAAAAAATTCAAATTAGATCAATGTTGTGCCTTCATCTTGAGAGGTCGTCCTGATGAGTGGATTTTTCAAAGCAAATTGATTTGAATTTTGTCTAAACAAGTGTCCTCTAGGACAAATAGCCTTTTGCAAAGGAAGTTCTCAGAAATAGGGTTCACAAATGATGCGGTGCGGTTGCGGGGCAAACCCGCTAATATTTCAGCCCACCCTGCATAGCACAATTTGTTGTTTTCTACCCGCCCCACATAATTTGTTGTTTATATATACCAGTAGTCTTGAAACTTCATTTATATAAGTAACTTTTTATTATTCTGTCCCAATTTCTGAACTCATATATTTACTCCACTTTTTTTTCTTCTAGAGAAAAAAAAAGAAAAGGAAAATTCAAATGTTAACCTGGAAAAAAAAAAAATGAGACGTGAACCCACCTCGCCCCCCCTGTTGCCATCCCTACAGTCAGAAACAGTGGAGAAAAATATGATGTACTTATGACTTACTTCTTTTACTTATTACCTTAACTTCCCAATGCCTATTGAATAATTGTGCTCACTTCTCCGACATGTGAGACACTTTGGAGAGGAAGTTACTCAGGTGTTAAACAATTTTCTTTTGGTAACTTATTGTTTGTTCATATGGGTAATCAAATCCAAGTTATTGTACATTTTTGGAGCCAATTATCAAAGTCTCATGATAGCCACACTTTTTTAATGTTGCCTGCAGCTTTCATTCCAGATGTGGACAAATCAGATGCAGGAAACATTGAACTCCAAGAAAAAGGGTGATGCTGCTTTCAGGCACAAAGATGCTAAGGCTGCCATCGAATGCTATACACTGGTAGGAAATTCACTGTCCTCTTTGATAGGTTCAGTTGCCACGGGCTATAATACTTTTAATCATCTCACTTGGGGTTTGAATATGAGTAGCAAGACCGTTCTTGCAAACTTGAGGTTCTGAGTTGGTACTTTTCAGATGTGTGTTCTTAGACGAGATAAATGTTTGTAGTCTAAAACTTTATACATTCAATAAAGTAACAAATGGTCTAAAGAGATGATAACATGTTCTCGAGATTATTAATGAGTGCTTAGAAGAGTAGATCTAATCTATTTAAAGTGCACCACTCATTTAATACTTGGGTTGATTTTGCAGTTTATCGATGTTGGTACCATGGTCTCCCCAACTGTGTATGCACGGCGTAGTCTGTCTTATCTCATGAATGATATGCCACAGGAAGCCCTCAATGATGCAGTACAGGCACAAGTAATATCTCCTGTATGGCATGTTGCTTCGTATTTACAAGCTGCTTCTCTTTTTGCACTTGGAAGGGAAAATGAGGCACAAATTGCACTCAAGGAAGGTTCTGTTCTTGAAGAAAAGAAGAACACAAATTCCTGAAAGTGGCGAGTTGAGCCACTGTGATCGTTATTTAATTGCTCCATTGCTAATGGGGTTTGGACATGGATCACAAAAGTTCACTGGGAAGAGGCTATTCAATCTATTGCCTCGTGCATGCGATCATTAAGTAGGTTTGGTTTACTTCAGAGCATTCTTTTGCTACATATAATTGGATGGGGTTGGTTTTGGTCACAGCTTTTGTGGACGGGTTATCCTAAGCGCTCCGGTTGAAATGGATTGACATTTTCCAATAAACAAACTATTCTCTGGGAATAATCAAATGACATTGGTTCCTTAAGGAACCAACATCTGTGGAAAAAAGGAAAGCTGGAGACACTTCCTGTGCTGTAATTTATGTACAGTGCTATTTAGCTGCTCAAATTGTTTCGTCTCTCTCTCTCTCTCTCTCTCCGTCTTGTTAACTTCTTGAAATCATCCGTCTGTGTCTCTCTCTTGGAGTTTGAGGTCAATATCCTTTCTTTGTGGTGGTAATTTTACTTTTGCAGTGCTTATGTTAAGTAAGTAAAACTTGTAACTGGTCTAACTTTCTGAATGTTGTTTGTAAGGTTTGCATTTTTATGTCAACAATTAATCAGTTTGAATGCTTTTGTGGATAATTATTTGTACAGCTGGTAGCTCATTCATATATTGTTGAAATTTAAGTTCTTGTCTTTTTAATTTTGTTATATTGCTTCATATATGTTGAGGGGATGAAGTGTTCTCCCCTTGTATATGGTGTTTGGGTAATTCTCACTGCTAAGGTTGAATTTTGTAGTCGAGTTAGGCTTGAGATCTATTTAAAAAAAAAAAAAAAAAATCAAGTGTAAGGTCGATTTTCTTACCATAGTATAAGAGTTGGGGTGGGGTGTGCTTGGTACAGAGGAAAATATTTTTCAAAATTTATTGTTTTATTGGTCAAAATTTTTTGAAAATATAAAATGATTTTCTTAGTGGAAGTAGCGGAATAAGTGTTTGTGTATTGCATACTTTTCGAGAACTAAGGGTATAAACTATTTCTTGTTTGTCTTGATTGGTTGGTCGTTGCAAACATTAATCAAAGCTTTAATATCTTAGTTTTATTCGAAAAAATGGTTTAGGATTTGGTAAAAGTAGTTTGCATGAACTCAAGACGTTAATCTTTGTCTAGTAAATTCTCTTAGGAATAAGTCGAATTTGTGTCATTGATCTTATCTAAATATCTCATATAAATTTAGTAAAATCATATTGATATATATGGGGAATTTTTGCAAATAGCCACTTTAATAAACTTAATTATGTTTTATAGCTATAGTTTGTATATTTTTACGCGTTGTAGCTATAGTTTGAGTTGTCTCGTTTGTATAGTTCGCGGGTGAGTTGTATAATTCACGGGTATGTTTGTATAAACATCTGAACTTTAAATTGTTATATAAATTATATTATACAAAATTACATTATACAAAAGTTATACAAATTATATAATACAAATTTCAAATTATACAAACTCGAAATCTCTGCCCACGTAATTATCACTGAATCTTGGTTGCAAGTGGTAGTTAACTAAAATTATAGCTATGATGACTAATTAACTAGTATATGTTTGTTTAATAATATAATTTTTCCTATATAATATATTTAATTTAAGGTCCATTTCTCAAGTAGTTTTATTGGACCAATATTCTATTCTTTTTGGAGTTTCATAATGAAAAAGAGAAAACTTATTTCTTTTCTAAATTTAGTCTCTAACGTTGGCACTATTATATATTTGTGGTGATTTTATTTTTTCTTCTAATAGTGACAAACTGAATTTCTATTGTTGCTCTTTTGCGCACCACAATTTTTTGCATCAAAATTATGTATTAACAAAAAGATTTATATTATATTATATACACAAATAAAAGCACTATTATCAACTCTTTTTAAACTTTTTAACAAAATCCCAATAGAGTACTCATGAATTCTAAATTTTCATTTCTTTTTCAAAAAAAATGATTTTAGGAAAAATGATAGTAATAATATACATTAAACATCCATGAAATTTTAAAACTTCATGAATGTTTTTTACAAAATAAGTCTTTGATCTTTCTCCAATGAAAGTACCAAGGCTTTGAAAAAATATTTTCCTTAATTTTGATTATTTTAAAAAAATATTCACAATGAAAATTTATACAACAAATGACTCCCTTCTTTTCTTTAAATTTGATGTTGTTTCTGGACTTCCTTTTCTCATCATAGCTGCAAATTCATCATAATTAATTCGACCATCCTGCATAATAAGAATTAAATAATTAGAATTTAAATTTTACGCACTAATATATAAAATATGTGTATAATTAAATAATTTATACGGTTATTATACATATATAATAATTATGATAAATATTAATTGATAATCTGATAAAAATGGGAGTGTTTCAAATTTTACATTGTTTGAGTCAACTTCAGCAACAATATCTTTTATGTCCTTTCCATCATCCATACCAAATTCTCTTAAAGCTTGCTCTAACTCTTCTACTGTAATGTACCTGAAAAAATTGGAAAAAATAATAATTTAAAATTAAAATCTAGCAGAAAGTAAAAGAAAACAATTTAAGATTTGGCTATTAAATAATTAAGACTTTTTATTTTTGGATCATATTTGAATATATAAGATTTGCTTTTTTTAAAAAAAAAATTAATTTTTTTTTTATTAAAATACTAAATTAATCTAGTATTGTATCTATTAAAAAAATATATGGTGGTTGGTGTTGGTGCTGACTAGCATTGGTGTTGGATAATGTACTATTAGCTAATGATGGTGTTGTGGATAGTAGTTAGTGATGATAGTGTCTAGCAGTAGTGGTTGGTGGCGATAGTTGGCAGGGGCGGACCCACATGGAGTCCATCGGGTGTTCCATTAACCTCGTCTCGAAATATGTATATCTATGTAGAAATTAAGAGGTATTTGTATAAAAATAGCATAGAGCACCCAATGAACAAATGATCTGACTAGTCCATTGGTTCTTGGGTGGGTGCTTAAGGCTCTTTTAGTATTGTTGAGCCTGAGTTCGAATCTCACTGTTGACATATTGGTGTTGACGGTTAATAGTTATGGTGGATGATGATAGTGGTTTGTGATATATAGTAGTGACTATAATGATAATTGTCGATAGTTGTAATAGTGGTTGGTGGTGATGATTGTAAATGGTGGCCAGTGATGATTATGACTGAGGTGATGGTCAACAACGACAATATAAGTTAATAATGGTGGGTGATGACAATAGCAGTCAATGATACTAAGATATTATTATAAATTTTAATCATTCAGATATATTTAATCCGATTCAAATACCATAAAACAAACACATGAAACTTACCCACTGTTATCCTTGTCAAAATATTGGAATGCTGTGTAAAGATGTTCTTCTTTGTCCATTCTGTTCATGTGCATTGTTGCTGTAATAAATTCTTCATAATCTATTGTTCCATTTCCATCAGCATCAGCCTAATTTATTAATTTTTCAATGTATACAAACAAACAAAAAAACCAATATATATATTAGAATAAAGAAGTAACTTGCAACTTTTTTTCCATAATATTAATTGAAAGATTTTAGATGGTAATTAATATATATTATAACACCTGCTTCCTTCGTTTACTTTTATTTGTCTACTACATATTTTTATTTTTATTTGTCATTTTAACATATCGAGAGAAAAAATATTCTTTTTTCATGGTTTAATCTCTACATTAGTTACTTATTTCTCAAATAATTTCTAATGATATAAGGCTATACATCAATTAATATGAATATTATGATAAAATATATATATATTAATCATTATTTCTTAAGAGACGTGCAAAGTTCAAATTGAACAAGTAAAAGTGAACAAAGAAAGTACATTTTTAATAATTATACATTAAAAATATTTGATTTTATATATATATATATTCTTAACTAATTCAATTGTAAACTTGCTAGGTGCAATGACTAGCTATCACTTATAATTTAGGGGAAAAAAGTTTATGAATATTAAAATATAATTTTGTGTGTGACATAAAGAATTTAATTAGAGGACTTACAGCTTCCATTAATTGTTGAATTTCATAATCAGATAATTTAGTTCCTTGTTTGGCAAGTCCTTGTTTTAGCTCCTCAAGTGTTATTGCTCCACTATTATCAGCATCCATACTTTTGAACATTTGCTTTAATCCCATTATTTCTTCCTCTGATAAACATCCGGCAATAACCTATAATATATATTCTCTCCAAGTAAATATTTTTGCTTCACATAAAAAAAATGAAGGTGAAATTGTATAAATTCTAAAAGAAGAGTTTATTCACAACATTTTATGTAATTTTTCAAGATTTTGAAAATATCGGGGAGAAATTTTCTTGAAATTTTACTTTGATGTAATATTTATGCATTAACTTCAAATGAAATATATGTTTTTATATAAAATAAGTAAAAGGGATTCGTTATCCGGAGAGAAACTTTCTTGAAATTTTATTTGACGTAACATTTATACATCAACTTTACATGAAATATGCTTCTATTTAAAAGAAACAAAGAGGGATTCATTACTCGGAGAATAACTTTCTTGAAATTTTACTTTGACATAACATGTATGGATCAATATGCTTCGATTTAAGAGAGAAAAAAGGGATTGATTACCCGGAGAGCAACTTTCTTGAAATTGTTCATAGCTCTAAATTGTTTGAGTCTACTCAAAACAGCATTGTCAAGTGGTGTATCTGGTGCATCTCCATCCTCCTTGATCCATGGATGATCTGTATTCAGATACACATTTATTCATAAATCAAGTAAATATATGCTCCAATTAATGATTTTTTCATCTATATGTATTTATTTATTTCCAGTATATATCATGTTCAAATAAGACATTTATTTCATGTGATGCCCTTTCCTTTTTAGTCTGTTTCAAAATGACTATCACCTTACTATAATTAAAAACAATTTAACTTAATTAAAATTCATATTTTATCCTTAACGAAATTATTTACAGTCACACAAATATCTAAAAGATTGTTTTAAATCACAAATTTCAAAAGTCTCTTTTTTTCTTGAATATCGTAACAAGTCAAACAGTGTCACGTAAAATGAGACGAAGATAATGTAGTATTTAACTTACTTAACACTTGGATTGCTGTCAACCTCTGTTTGGGATCTGAAGTCAACATCTTCCTAACAATATCTTTGGCACCATGTGAAATTGCAGGCCATGGATCACTTGAAAAATCAATATGTCCACGCAAAATTGCATTGAATATTCCATGTTCAGTTTCTGAAAAAACAAATTAAAATCACCATTCATTAATTAATTAACCTCTAATTAATCTTACTGAAGATTAACACACAATTAATTACTAGCATTTTTATCCTACATAATTAAAGTGCTTGATCCGGATTTGTGTCGGATAGGGCCCTATCTCTATCAAGAATTTTTATATATTCAGGATTCAAAATCGAAATTCTAATTTAGAGAGTGATGATAGTAATAATATATAAATACCTGCCCAAAAAGGAGGAACACCAGAAAGAAGAATATATAACATAACCCCAACACTCCATATATCAACTTCTGGACCATATCTTCTCTTCAATACTTCAGGTGCAATGTAATATGCACTACCCACTATGTCCTTAAACACATCTCCTGTACAACACAAAATTAAAACAAAAAAATGAATATTAATAGAGGAATATGTTTTTCATATATTTACAAAAATGAGATAAAGAGCACTAATATTAGTTCGTGTGCACACCTATTATATCTCACTAACACATGTACCAAATAATTTTATTCACCAGACAAATATTTGTGTCCAAGCTAGTTCGTATGCACACCTATTACATATCACTAGCCAATGTACCAGATAATTTTATCCACCAGAACTTAGACAGAGAAAAAGATCTGACTAGTGTGTTGTCTATGCTAGGTTCCCTTTGCATCTCTCATGGTTTTCACTACCACTAGGTCACACCGACTCCTTGATCGGTCCTACCTGGCTAACTATCAAACGTTTGAATATTCATCTTTCACTGTACCATTAGGGTTTGTTTGGTATGAGAGATGAAATAGATAAAGTTATTCCAATATATATATGAGATAACTTATCCAGCATTGCAGTACATGAAATGATGAGATAAAAGCTAATTCCATAGATTAACTAATCCTTAGAGTGAGTTGATTTGGAATGAAAACAAGTTTCATCTCGACTTTCATCGGGGAGTAGGCCGGTCAATCAATGAGCGGTTCCTTAAATCCTCACCAGGCTACTGGCATTGCTAAATACAACAAATGCAAAAGTGACTAAAGAAGTCAGAGATACCCCCAACCAGATGCATGATAATAAAATGTATATTTATCTTGGGATTACTATATATCCCTTATACCAAACGACCCCTTTAAGGCACTAGTGCTATAGACATGCATAGTAACTATCTGTCAGCATATAAAAGTTAAATTGATCTACGTACCTTGTTTATAAAAGACGGAAAGACCAAAATCGGTAGCCTTGAGAGGTGAATCCTCATCTTTATTAAGAAGGAGAAAATTCTCAGGCTTGAGATCTCTATGAATAACACCCATAGAATGACAAGTATGTACAATTTGAACAATAGTTCTAAGCAAAGTAGCAGCAGCACGTTCAGTATAATGTCCTTTAGTAATAATCCTATCAAAAAGTTCACCACCAGCACATAATTCCATAACCAAATGTACTGAATGTTTGTCTTCATAAGCACCTTTAAGTTCAACAATATTTTGTTGACCTGTTAAATGATGCATTATTTGTACTTCTCTTTTAACATCTTCAATATCTTCTTTATTAACCAATTTCCTTTTTGCTATTGTTTTACATGCAAATTGTTCACCATTTTGTTTATGTGTACATAAATGTGTAACACCAAATTGACCCCTTCCTAATTCTTTACCTATGGAATATGTTTTTCTAACATCTTCCATTGGTCTTCCTAATACTGGACCTATAGGGGATTTTTTAGATGGTTTTGAAGAAGGGTCAGGAGATTTTGTTGGTGTAATTGAATTATTACAACTTTTGGATTGATCATCATTGGATTTTTCTTTACTCATAATATGATCATCATCATTAGGTTGGCCCCTTGAACAACAGTTCCCCATTGTATTAGGGGGACTAAGCTAAAAGGGCAAAAATAAATTATTATGAAGATGATGAACAAATAATAACAAAGAGAAATATGAAAAAAAGAGAAAAGAGAAAGAGAGTTAATCTAGGAGAAAGAAAAAAGATAAATGAGTGAATGCAAGAGAGAGAGAGAATAAGAAGAGTAAACTTTGCATTTGGATATTAGTTAGAGGTTGAGAAAATGTGGATAAAATATACCATGTCATCTTATCCATATTGTCTTCTTCTAAGGAATTGACATTCACTTTAAGAATAGTATTTAATAAAATTAATTATATGGTATGTATATAATAAAAATAATAAATATAGAATTTAAATAAAATATTAAATTGATCTAATATTATATTTAATAAAATATTTTGAAATTTTATATGGCAATTGATGCATGGTGCGTGGTGATGACTAACGTTGGTGATTGTGTGCATCAATTTGGAATAATAGTATAATTGATGATGATGGTTATGAGTAATATCTTATGATAGTGATTGACAGTAATGATTAATTGTGGTTGATGATTGTGGCGGTTGATAATTAATATAATGGAATGATACTAATAGCTAATAATAGTGATGAAAGATGATGGTGGTTAATGATATATAATGTTGACTAATGATGGTAATTATTGATAGTAATTAGCGGATGTAAAACAGTTGGTCCTGATGATGACAAATGATGGCTAAAGATTGTGACGATTGATTTTGGTGATTAACCGTAATGGTAGTTGCAGTTGGTGATTGACAATGGTAGTAGGTGGTGGTGATTGACAATAATGGTGATAGTTGTGGCCGAAATGATGGTTGTGGGTGGTAGTAGTTGCGCCTGAAATAGTGATTGTGGGTTGTGATAATTGTGGCTAAAAGTAGATGCAACAGATTTCTGAGTGATATTGAGATTTTATTATATATCTTAATCATTTAGATCCATTAATAAATGATTGTAAAATAAGGAAAACAAACCTATTAATAATTAAGATTCAGACCTTAATAATAAACAAACTTAATGACTGAATAACTAAGATTAAAACTGTTTTTTAAGTAAAACAAATGAGATCTAATTGTCTCTTGTGGATAGGTAGAGACCCTTGCTTTAATTTTTTGCTTTCTTGGATTTGGATGGCCTAAATGACTCAACACTCTGAATGGTAATTGTTGCAAATATATTTCATCCTCACATCAGAAAAAATTAAATTAAAGCTAAAGATAAGTTTGAGTGAAAAGGAGGCACAGAGTAACTATAGAGAAATCAACAAACTACAATTGCACCATACAAGTTTACCAACTAATTAATAAACAAATGAAATCCACTGCTAGGGGACATGGAAGGATAAGAACAATTTTTTAAATTTCCAATTAATTAGTTCTACCTTTTCCACATATCCTAGTTGACATGTTCAACCTCATTAGCATAGCTTCAACGTCCTAGAGTGTAACTGTCACCATCAATTTTCATGAGCCGCAACTAAGGTGTTCACGATTTGGATAAAAATAAATTCAAATTGAAAAAATCAAATTAAATTAAATTAATTAAATAAAATGATTTTATTTGGGTCTAATTTTACATTTTTTAAAATTGATAATATTTTATTTGGTTTTAATTTTGTTTAAAAAAATCAAAGAAATAGCCGAACCGAACCGAACCGACAAATTATATACATCTATTTTATAATTATACATACAAGTATTGCTTATCATAAACAATTTTAATTATCTTATATATGTTTTCATCAAAATTTAATTATAATTTATTTATGACACTAAGATTAGTAAAATTAACAGAAAACTGAAACATATACGCAAAAGCTACAACTGAATGTCTGGATGAACCCATAATACTGAGATAAAAAAAATCTAAAAGACAACATACTTGGCGAAAATCTAAACCGACTATCTGAAAACCTCTACTAATATGAGTTGCCAGAAAAATTCCTAGCTAACTCTAATATGTCTGAAAACTAAAAGTAATGACTGAAAGAAAATCATAAAGGTTGTCCTCGGATAGATGAGGACCCATGGACTCGTTTGCTAGCTGATCAGATCTATACTAACAACGGGCCTAAAGTTGTGCGTCATAACCTATATTATCAAACAATATAGGCAGAAAGTATGCAGTCAGTAATTTGAATGTACAGAGTATGGAGAAAATGCATAAACAACATGATATCAGAAGATACTAAATCTGTAAAACATGTTGATGCAATGACTAAGTAAAATAACACGAAGCTGAGATATACTGATTTGAAATACATAAGTACAACGTCATGCAATAACGGAAAATTTGATTGTGGGAGATACTAAAATCGACATAAACTATGTGAGTTACTACATTGGTTTCAATGTACTTCTCCTACATCGAAAATAGAGTGTTCAATACTTGCCAAGGTAAGAACCTGATATCTGAGCTAAGGTAGATCCACTAGTTAATGTCTATCTGAGACAAATTTTCTGGAACTTAGTGATTGCTACTAAAGGTCTACTGACGCTAAACAAAAAAATTCATCCCTAAGGTCATTCGATGCTAAGTATACTCCCAACCAAAACAAACATAATCTGGTAACAATATTAATCTGATACTACTAAATCATGTTGATAACTGATAAATACTGAATAGGTTATAAATCATGATAACTGAAAAAATTTGAAAGATACTTTAGCTGAAAGTATGTAAATCATGATATATGAAAATATACTGAGAGATACTTTATCTAAAAGCATCATAATTCATGAAAATCTGAGACATGCATCTGAAAATAGCATAATCCTGATCATGAAAAATACTTGCTTGTTATGAGTTCATGAAAATATCATGAAAACATTAAATTATAATCAAAATCATGCAATTGAAGATCAATCATGAAGAAGAAACTAAATTTCAATAAGAACTCGTGAAAATAATAAAAACTCTAGTTTTAGAGAAATTATAACTTAAGAAATTGAAGTTTCTTTTTCTTTGGGACCAATGGGTGAAGAAGAATCCATTAATGAAGTTCTCACATATCTGAAGTAGAAACCCTAACTTGTCTTGAAGCTTTGGAACCCTAACTTGCTTGAGGGAGAAGACTTGAGAGGGAAGAAATTTGATTTGGGATTGACATTAGAGTCTTTAGAAACCACTTAAGCTCACTTAGAATATGCCAAAATGATATAGTACAAGAATTAAAAGAGTGAGAAAATACCCAAATAACCCTGATTAAAATTTGACAGAAGAACTCTATGAGGACATCTATGATCTGTGATTTCATTTATGGACCCTGGAATCCTGTCCATAGAAATCAGAAAAGAAATCCTGAATTTCTAAACTTTCAATCCACGAGACCCTTTTATGGTTCATAGAAAATTTTACGACTCATCATGGCATCCATAGAAACATAAACTTGAAATTACAGGGTCTTTGAACAATGATCTACGAGACCCAAACCACGACTTATAGTCCTTTGTACAACTCTTACTGTTGGCTCGTAGAAAATAATCTAGGGTTATGAATCTCTGAGGTTTTAGGACTTGGTCTACGAGGCCTATTCACTACCCGTAAGCACATCTACAATCCTTAACACATCTCGTGAACACTAAGTCAATTTTCCTAAAATCTGAAGTATCATCTACAGACCCATTTCACAATTCATAATTCAATTTACGATCCGTAATTCCCAAAAATCTGCAAACTTCAGATTTTCTGCACTTTTCCTTATTGTATTTGAGCTATACATTTACGAGGTGTTACAATTCAAGCAGGTCATAAATGATTTGAAATCGCTATAAGAAATCTTTAAACACCAAAAATAATACAACACAGAAAAATGACATAGAGGATCATTACAACCCTAGAAAAAAAATATTGGATTACAAATTAGAAAAAAAGAGTTACAATAAGGTGCTCGGGGCCCTACACCTTGGCCTTGCCTTTAACTTTTTTTGGCGTTCGTTTAGGGACAAAGAGCAAAGGTAGGGGGCCATGCGCCTTTGCCTCTTTGATTTCATCCCCAATTTATTTGACGTTTTGAAAATTTGACTACAATTTCTTATCCTTTTGCCTTTAGACTTCAATTAAAAAAAAAATCTTTTTTAACCTTATATTAAAAGATAAGGTCGAATGAATTAGGTTCATCAATGATGGGGAAAAAAAAGAACCAAAGAGAGGAGGGATAATTTTGACTTTGAAAAAGAGAAGCTTGAGAAAATGGACTTGTTGATATACATTAGAGAAAAAAAAGTTTGCCCATTTTCTAACTTAGTAGGCGTTTGGTCATGCGATACCATATCACGATATGATATCGCGAGACGAAATCAGCGTTTGGACATGTGATTTTATGCTGATTCCATCTCATGATTTCATATCATGAGACGTGATTTCATATTCTCCAAAAATCATGATATAAAATTACATATCATGATTTGAGATATTTTAATATAAAAATTGATCCACGAGTTTATATTTTATTTAAACAACCCCACATTTATATCTACTAACCATTTATTTCATATGTAAATAAAATTTATAATCACATCATTATTTTTTTAAATTTATTATTCTCACCGACATAAAATTTATTATTCTCACCAACATATAATCACTTTAACTCACACCAACCGATTGTTAAAGTGATGAAATATTTATGGTCTATGAGCATGAAAATATAGTTGCAGATGATATTGGCCAACAAATGGCTCAAAGTAACAATATTGGTTCGTTTTCTCGGTCACATGATCGAGAAATGCAAGTTCAACGTGAGAAAATTGTCCGTACTATGTGGAAGGATTATATTAAAGACTAGTACACTACAATTTATGTTCAATTTTCTTTTAGGCCAAACACATACACAGCCCCTCAAACTTGGTCCCATTTTTCATTTTGGCACTCCAACTTAGCCTTGTTCCATTTTAACCCTTGAACTCCATTTTTTCTGTTCCATTTTAATACGAAATACTATTTTTATGATTTCTTTATTTTATATATATTCTTCAAATGCAACTTCTTATTTTAAATCGACACGTGTCAGTTAATTTTAGTTTAAAAAATAAAAAATTAACAAAAAATAATTCTTTTTTAAAAATAATAATTTCTTTTTAAGAGTGTTATGTATTTTTGTGTGAAAAATAACCGACGAAATTGTGTTGGTTTTCTTTCTTAAAAATCACCGACAACCTAATAAAGTCAGTCGAGTTTTAACATTTTTTAGTAGTGTTATTAGCAATGAACAAGAGTCTTTTTT